>PVIC010000756.1:68773-109427 GCA_004025085.1 Thryonomys swinderianus | reverse complement strand
TTTGCTGAGCACTGTGAGGCTGGTATGCGGGTGTGAGGCAGCCAGAGCCCTTGGGGCTGCCTTTCACGCAGGAGTGGTACTCAAGTCTCTCTGTTCTTTAGCAGGTGCCTCGCACCCAGGGAGTTCCAGCAAGTGAGGTGGTTATCACCTCTGTTCTTCCTTAGAGTTTGAATGTACCATCATTTTCTGTTTTTTTTTTGCTTTTTGGAGACAGGGTCTCGCTTTGTAGTTCAGGCTGGCCCTGAGCTCACTATGGTGCCCAGGCAAGCCGCCGCGAACTCAGCAATCCTCCCGTCTCTGCCTCCCGAGTGCTGGGATTACAGGCGTGAGCCACCACACCCAGCATTATATGTGGTTACCGGGGATTGAACTCAGGTCCTTGCGCTTGCAAGGCAGATGCCGGAACCACTGAGCTAACCCTCCGGCCCCATCATTTTCTGATTTTCAAACTGTTCCAAATAAAATCAACAAATGTGACCTTAATTAGCATTTCATGGGTTGATTCCCATTTTTGTTTCTTTCTATCTCCCATTTGAATGTGCTTGGAAGGTTTATGAGCTCAGGTCTACTGAACAGTGGGTTTCCTCCTAGAAGCAGCAAAGTCCTGGTTAGCAGGTTGGGACACTGTGAGTTCACGGTGCTGTATGAGACAGTGAATACTAGGAAACACTTGATAACCCTCCTCAAACCCATCACTTTGCAGATCACCCTAACCTTAGGTCTTGGGGTAACATCCCACAATGGTTAACATCTGAAGTTCGCTGTGTATTTACTGAATAAGCCAGTAGATGAACTGCTGCTGCATCCTCATCATATTCCTGCCTCTTGTGTAGATGTTAGATTGTTCACAACAGCACATGCTTGTGCCCTTAAATTGTTTTTTTTTTCTATTTTTTGAGACAGGGTCTCACTTTGTAGTTCAAGCTGGTCCTGAGCTCATTATGTAGCCCAGGCCAGCCTCAGACTTGCAAAAATCTTCCTGCCCCTGCCTCCCAAGTGTTGGGATGACAGGCATAAGCCACCACACCTGGCTTGTTCCCCTAAATTTATAAATACTGAAATGGACAAAAGCAAAGTGCATCTATCCCTACCTTTCTAAGAGATCTAAGGAAATGTCCAATCTTCTTGTGAGTTTGATTATTCCTGTGTCATGCATGAGTCTTCTGTGTCTTTCCTTTAAAACATGAAGTACAGTGTTTTCAGGGAATAGTTTCTTTTACTAGTAATTAAAATAACAAGGGTCAGGCCAGGGATTTAGCTCAGCGGTTCCGGCATCTGCCTGGCAAGCACAAGGTCCCATGCTCAATCCCCCACACCACACACCACAGTGCTGTGCATGGTGGCTTACACCTGTAATCCCAGCACTCGGGAGGCAGAAGTAGGAGGATTGCTGTGAGTTCAAGGATGGCCTGGGCTACATAGTAAGCTCAGGGCCCACCTGAACTACAAAATGAAACACTGTCTCAAAAAAAACAAAACTGGGGCCAGAGATTTAGATCAGTGGTTCCTGCACCTGCCTAGAAAGCACAAGGTCCCTGGTTTGATCCCTGTTAATCACATACAACAATACCAGGTGTGGTGGCTCACACCTGTAATCCCAGCACTTGGGAGGCAGAGGCAGGAGGATTCCTATGAGTTTGAGGCTTGCCTGGGCTACATAGTGAATTTAGAGCCAGCCTGAACCACAAAGCAAGACCCTGCCTCAAAACAAAACAGAAAAACAAGGGTCATGTTATAGCAGTTAATATATTCATTTAAATTGTACCAACCATAGACCCTTACTAGTTCAGTCTCCTGAGCAGCTAGAATTAATAGCATATGCCACCATGCCCGCCAATTTATTTTCCTGACCACATTTTATATAAGACTTCCCATATTCCATTGCAAGATTTTATTTGACTCGTTTTCAAAAGCTTAGGTAGCATGGTAATTTTAAAATGGAATGGGTGGCCACTTAAGTTCTTTTGACTGGATGTGTCCCAAAGGGGAAAGGATCTATTCTGTAAAATTCAAGACTTGCACTGTAATGTAGCTTACACTCGTGTGTAACAGGCACCGAATGCAGAGCACATTGGTTCCTCTGTTAGCACATCACCATAGATGTCCATTACGTCTGTGGTCCTAGGCTTCCACCTAGCGGCATCTCCAACGTACATAATGAAAAGCGTGGACCCCAGGAGCAGCTAAAGACGAGGACTAGTCTTAAACAGTGGATCATCTTCACATTTGGAGAGAAGTTCATAATGGTGTTCACTCCCACCATGGCTAGTGGTGGCAATGTGTGTTTTTTCCTTCAGCTAATTGTATTTTTGACATCCTTATTGTTCTTCAATTGGAATAATTTTAAAATAGGGTAAATTGTGTCTATAAAGTTTCCTCTGACCATAAAAATAACACAAACAGGCTGGAGATTTATTTCAGTGGTTCCGCAGCCTGCCTAGCAAGCGCAAGGTCCCTGGTTCAATCCGGGTAACCACATACAATGATATGATACTGGGCGTGGTGACTCAAGCCCACCAGCAATCAATACCACACCCCTCAATGCTGGGCGGGGTGGCTCATGTTTGTCATCCCAGCACTCAGAAGGCAGAGGCAGGAGGATTGCTGAGATTGAGGCTTGCCTGAGCTATACAAGTGAGCTCAGGGCCAGCCTGAACTACAAAGCAAGACTCTGTCTCAAAAACAAACAAAATAATTAATTTAAAAATAAAAATAACACAAGCCCATTTGTGTCCTATATACCAATTCCTAGTAGGAATGTGTTACTGACCGCAGCTCTACAGGGAGTTTACGTTGTGCAGCATCCGCGGTTTTCACCCTTTAGTGTGCAGTAACCATTCAGAAAGAACTGGCTTCCCTGGTTATGGTAGTACAGCCTGTGGGGCTGCAAGTAGTAGTTCCTGGACTGCTGCCTGCTGGTTGTGTGAGCTCAGACCGCTTCCCCAACTGGGGTGGGCTTGGATGTTGGTGTCTGGCCAGTGGGCATGAAGCCACTCCCCTGGATAAGCGGATCGAAAGGGCACATGTGTAAGTAAACAGGGCCTTGTGGAAGAAGGCACTCAGGGAATGGCGGCCTTTCTGTTCATTCTGGGGACACTTGCTGTGCCTGGCTTCTGCATCTGCCAAGGAGGGAGGTGTCTCTCCCAGGCCGGCACTGGGAGAATGACCGCTGCAGTTGCCAAATGGATGTCTGTGGAAAGGCTTAGAGAAGATGATCGCTGATGTCAGAATTGTCTGGGCAGGGGCCCCATGTGAGCAGCCCACAGTTCAGTGGTGACTGTCTCTCTGCAGGCTCTGTGAGCGGGATCCCTACCAGCTGTACCAGCGGTTGGAGCAGCAGGCCCGGGAGTACGTGCTAGAGATGAAGGTACGCCTGCTCCGACAGCTGTCCTCGGCAGCAAAGGCCAAGGCACCGTCAGGCCTGCAGGGCCCGCCGCAGGCTCATCACTTCATTTCCCTCCTGCTCGAAGAGTATGGTGCCCTCTGCCAGGCAGCACGCTCCATCAGCACTTTTCTTGGCACTCTGGTAAGAGATAGCACCCTCTTTCCTGTCCGGATTTGGAGAAGGTGAACTACAGAGCAGCAGTATTTGGCTGGAAGAATTGTCATGCCTGCTGTGCACTGTTGCAGCTCATCTCTGCAGGGTCTGCTAGGGCTAGCTCTCAGGACTTTGCCACCAGGAAGAAGCAATGAATGGACTGGTGTCCAGGTGATGTGTCTGGTAGTGCTGTTAAGCAGGATGTGAGGTCCTGGGAGTGAGACATGGTGCCAGGTCACAGTGAGGACCAAATGTTCATGAATAGGGAGATGAGATAACTTGGAGGCCTGGGTGATTGGTGCAGTCATTCCTACAGACACATGGGAGGGATAGGAGGACCATGGAGTATAACCTTTGTGCAGCTCTGAGGCTATTGTGCTCACCACCAACCCACCAGGGGAGGGCAGGCTTCCCAAGGGACCGCACAGTCCTAGCAGAGACACGGGTGAGTTTCTAAGTTACAGTGGGTGGGAGAAGGCATAGAAGGGAAGTGCAGTTTGTGTTGGAAGGAGATCATACTTCCAAGGCACAAACCAGGAACCTTTTTCAATTGCTGCAGACCCACCCACTTACCTGGAGTGTGGCATTTCCACCATCACTTTAATTTGATAAGTGATGCTCCAGTGGACTCTAGTTTTAAATGCCTACTTAGTGGCAAAACTATTTTTTTCATCCAGCAATTAAACTCATGCTAGGCAAGTGTTCTACCACTGAGCTACATCCCCAGCCCAAGTTCTATGTTTCCTAGGCTGATCCTCCTACATCAGCATCCCAGAATGCTATAATTACAGGTGTACACTACCACCTCCAGCTCCCCGTCCTTTTACAGTTTTGGGATAATCTCACAAAGTTGCCCAGAGTGGCTACAAGCTTGTGATCCTTCTGCCTCAACCTCCCATGTACAGCTGGGCTTCCATGTGTGCCACTGTACCTGGCTAACATTGTGAAACAGAGTAATCCTTGGTTCCCAAGATTTTTTTTTTTTTTTTTTTTTTTTTTTTTTTTTTTTTTTTTTTTTTTTTTTTGAGACAGGGTCTCGCTTTGTAGTTCAGGCTGGCCCTGAGCTCACTATGTAGCCCAGGCAAGCCTCGAACTCAGCAATCCTCCTGTCTCTGCCTCCTGAGTGCTGGGATTACAGGCATGAGCCACCACGCCCGGCTGATTCCCAAGATTTTGAGTGTAATTATCTTTATGTGATTCTGAAGTTGAGGGACTCCTCCAGAAAAATTGCCTTCCTTGCTACTTGGCAGTCAGACCCACAGGGGTCCTAGCACCCCATATTCTCCTGTGTTAGTGGCTGTGAGGCCCCCTGCAGGAGGCTTGGGGAGACACCTTCAGTGAGCACACTGGCCAGGTGAGGGGCAGTGCTCCTGAGGGTGCCTTCCTCAGCCCCTGACCTGTTCACAGTTCAGCCACTATCCTGCATGAGGCTCAGGATGCTTGTGGAGCACCTCTTACCTTCCTGTCTCCTCTTACCTTCCTGCCACCGCCCAGTACCCTGCTGTTCCTCTTGTCCCAGCCTGGTGCTCAGATACATGGAGAAAGCCTGTTCCAGAAAGTGGCCATTGACATCCAGGGCCTCCTCAAGTAGTTTATGAAGTTGGCAGGAATTGATTTGAACTGTGTTTATTTTAGCAAATTCCTAGCAATTTTTTTTTTTTGAGACAGGGTCTCGCTTTGTAGTTCAGGCTGGCCCTGAGCTCGCTATGTATCCCAGGCAAGCCTCGAACTCAGCAATCCTCCTCTCTCTGCCTCCCGAGTGCTGGGATTACAGGCGTGAGCCACCACACCCGGCAATTCCTAGCAATTTTTAAGTGGAAAGGTTTTCTTACCGTTTGAAGAAAACTGTCATTCTCTTAAGCACAAAGTAGACCATTGCATAGTGGTTTACTTTCCTTACAGGTTGAGATACATTATAGTAGTACACAACATTTTCTGAGCTATTGTATTAATGGCTGAAATGGCTTGAATGGAAAGAAGTCCTAGCTGAAGAGGCAGATGTGGTGGCACGCAGCAAGTCCCAGCACTCGGGAGGCCAGGCAGAAGGATCCCTGTGAGTTCAGGCCCAGCCTAAGCTACACAGTGAGACCCTGTCACAAAAAAAATCACAATAAGTGAATAAATAAACCTCAGTTGAGAGCTGTAATCCTGAGAAATTTGTGTGCTCAGAAGTCAAAATGTGCTCCAAGGATTTCTTTGAATCCTGGAAAACAGGAAACATAGCCTCAGTCCAGTGCAGTGTAGGCTTTCGTGAAGCCAGGCCCATAAATGATGATAACTGCAGTGTAAAGGTGAAGGAGAAACTCAGGCACAGGAAGGAAGCAAAGGCATACACCCATAGTGGGTGCAGCTGGAAAGATTGCTTACAATGGGCCATCTTCATGCACATCTGCATGAAACAGCCAAGCCTGGCTCACTACAGTGGCCCAAGGCTGCTGCTAGAGTCCAGCAACATGACTGAACACTTGGCTTTCAGTCTGATCTACAGTGGAAGAATTTGTATCCTAAATAAAATCCCTCAAAATGAGCAGCTCCTAGGTAGCAAAACAAAATCATCAAACATAAGGTTGAAGAAGGTCTGAATGAGAGCCAGCAGAAACAGTGGACAATTAATTATCAAAGATATTTAAATTTTCAAACAATGTAAAATATTGTACTATGTTTCAGAAGTAAAAGATATTTAAAATTATGAGTTACTAAGAATCAACCTATGGATGTTGCTTAGTACAAAAGTCCTTGGTTCAATCTCCAAATAAAGTGTGTAATTTTAAAAAATAATAATCCTAATTGATAGATTAACACAGTAAAAAGCTGAGAAAATAATTGGTTAAGGGGGCCAGGGATGTAGCTCAACGGTGTTGTGCCTCCCTCGCAAGAGCAAGGTCCTGAGTTCAATCCCTAGTACCAGGAAGAGAACTACAGAGGTAGGAGGGAATCCTCCTTGGAAATTTTCCATCATCATCATCTGTTCACTACATTTTTTTTTTAATTAGGAAAATGAGCACTTGAAAAAGTTCCAGGTGACATGGGAACTGCATAATAAGCACCTGTTTGAAAATCTGGTCTTCTCGGAGCCCCTTCTCCAGAGCAACTTGCCAGCACTGGTGTCACAGATCAGGTATTTGGTCTTAGTCTCTGTGGATTGCACGTTGTGGCAACCCATCTTTTTGGGTCGGGGTGCGAGCAGCTGAAGACCCCTGAGTGTGGTGGTTCTTACAGAAAAAAATAACAGGGTCTAAAAGGAAAAAATAGTGGGCAGAAAACTCAACCTCTGAAGAATTACCCAATTAAACTTGTAAATCCTAAAGTAGTACAAATGTCACTAAGACTGGACACCACAAGTTCTTCATAAATAAGAAAAACCACGATAAATGTAGCATTGTACCTCAGTGGGACTTGTGCTTGGCCAGGTGGTCAGAGTGTACAGGGAGGTACAGATGTGGGGTGCTTGGCCTCTTGGAGGGAGTACAGCTGCCTCAGTACCTCTCAGATGTCTCCTCAACACTCCAGCTCTCTGTTAACCCTTCTCATTTGTCTTCCTAGAGTGGGTTGTCTATGTGGTTTCCTCATACGGGTCCTCAGTTCAGTCCCTGGTACCAAAAAAAACCCAAAACTAAATGTAATTGTTCCATACAGTCACAAATTCTGCTTGTGGAAATCCTGCTGGTCCCCTCCTCACACTCTCACCTCTAGAGAAGAAGCAGCCTCACATCTGGGCAGGTGAGGGGTTGGCAGCAAAGAGATTAGTGTGAGGACTGGGGCAAGAGTGACATGGCCGCAAGTTCACACCTTCCCTTCCAGCACTCAGCAGCCTGCTGCTTCTCGGCCCCTCCCCCTTCTGTGCCGTGTCAGCTGTGAAAGAGTGCACAGTCCTCACACAGGGCTCATGCCACACCAGTAACTTACCGAGCAAAAGGCTCTCAAGAGAATTGGAAGCCACAGATTGAAGCAAAGACCTGGCCTTTATCTGGTGGAAGGTTCACGTTACCCAAGGCTAGGAATCCTGGGGTTCTGATGGGCCTGTCATCTGGCCTGGAGGGAACAGAAACCTAAAGATAGGGGGAAGGGAGCTTCATGTTTTCATGTGTCAGGACTTTTGTTTCTCATTGGCAATAATGGTTAGACTTGAAAGGTCAGCAGAGTCTTAGAGTCTGAGCTGTCCTTGTGGAGTTCATGCTGCAGCATTACTGTCCAGCCCAGGGGCAGGCAAGGAACAGGGACAGCAGGTTCTAAAAAAGTACTGGTGACACCGAAAAGCACCGGTCCCTCCTGTTCCACAGTAGGCTTGCTGGTCACAACTGAGAACAGTTCAGACTTGAGTGTTCAATGCAAAATAAACAGAACGTACAAATTTTTTTGTCATAAATTATATGTAAATGACCCTCTAAAGTATCAAAATACACGTTATATTTTAATACTAACAGTGTCTCCAAGCCTATGTAATGTTTTTTAAATTATGGAGCGGATACAGAGGTGGAAAATAGCACAAAACACCTAGGGCTCAACGAGTCATTTGAAAGCCAGTGTCCCTGAAGCCTCCCCGGCATGGCCACTATGAGGTCAGCCTCTGCACAGAGTCACCACTGAGCTTGCTGTGCCCTTGAACCTGGCTGTGTCCTCCCCTTCTCTCTGACCTGGGGTCTGACTTGAGTCTCACTCTTAAGTTGTTTGTCTGAAAGTCATCCATTCAAAGAACTGATTTTTTGTCTCGTTTTCAGAGCTGGGGTAGAACCCAAGGACTTGTACATACCAGCTTAAGTGCTATACTATGAAGCCAAATCCTCAACCCCCACTTGGGTTTTTCTTTTATTTTGAGACAGAGTCTCACTTTGTAATTCAGGCTGTCTCATGAGCTCAATATGTAGCCCAGGCAAGCCTCGAACTCAGCCATCCTCCTCCTGCCTCTGCCTCCCAAGTGCTGGGATAACAGATGTGAGCCACCATGCCCGACACTGTGGTATGTGGTACTGATTGCTGGTGGGCGTGAGTCACCAAGCCCTGTATTATGGTATGTGGTTACTGGGGATCAAATCAGGGGCCTTGTTCTTGCTAGGCAGGTGCCAGAACCACTGAGCTAAATCTCTGGGACTGCCCCCACCTTTTTTTTTTTTTTTTAGACAGGGTCTTGCTTTGTAGTTGAGGCTGGCCCTGAGCTCACTATGTAGTCCAGGCAAGCCTCGAACTCACAGCAATCCTCCTGCTTCTACCTCCCGAGTGCTGGGATGATAGGTGTGAGATACCACCCCCAGCATTGTGGTATATGGTACCAGGGATTAAACTCAGGACCTTGCGCTTGGTAGGAAAGCACTGGAACCACTGAGCTAATCTCTAGCCCTGCTGAGGGTTTTTAATATGAACAATACTACTTTCTCACACTGCCCATAATCTTGATATAAATGCCTTTGATTCTGAGAAACTCTTTCCACGATGTCTTTTTGTCTGTGTACTGATACATACATAAGTGACATTCCCTGCGGTGCTTGCACACATCTTTTTCAGTCCCTTGCGGCAGCCCTACTGTGTGTGGAGCAACATCCGGGGCCACAGAACAGGTGCAATGACATGGCTAGGCTGCGGTAGCAGGGAGAGACCCCTGCCGCCCAGCTGGGAGCCCCTGGCTCAGGGCCTTCTCCCTCCTAGGCTGGGAACCACTACACATGACACCTGCAGTGAGGATGCGTACAGCACTTTGCTGCAGAGGTACCAGCACTCGGAGGAGGAGCTGCACAGGGTTGCCGAGGAGTGGCTGGAGTGTCAGAAGCGGATCGATGCCTACGTGGATGAGCAGGTGGGTGCTGTGTGTGTGCCCAGGCATGGGTAGAGGCTTGGTGCCCAGGCAGAACTGGGGCAGCACAGTCCACTTCCTGGCCAGGCCTTGCTGGCTGTGTGTTGGCTACAGTTGAGTTCACTGTACCAACTCATACACACCTTACAGACTTGTTCCCGTTCAGGAACCTTGAGAAACTGCCAGGTCGTGTAGCTCTAGTGCCTGTGGTGAGCATTGCTGCATGAGGCCCATTCTTCATCTGTCCTGAGTGACACTCAGGGGAGCACAGCGGTCCACATGGCTCCTGAGAGCAGGAGACAGGGCAGTGGCTCACCAGTGGTCGAGCCTCTGAGGCAGAGCACCCTTCCTGCCCTGGCTCCTCCTTTGAGAGCCTCAGCAGGGTGAGGAAGGCAGCCTTGTGAGCAGCAGTAAGGGAGAAACAGAACTGTGTATTGAGTGTTTGAGACTTACTAGTGGAAACAGAGCTGTGCTGGCCTATCTGCCCCAGGATCGCTGTGCCCCTGACATTAGAGGCCCTGTCGAAACACTGAGTTTTTGGAGGAGGGAACATGGCATGATTGCCCATTCGAGAGCCTTTTACTATACTTGGTATTCGTGGGTGGTTGTCTCACTGCCCCATCAGGACTGGAGTACCCACAGTCTTTGATGCAGGACTTGGCAGGCTCTGCCCATATTCTCTATTGTGCTACCTTTAACCTCTCACCTTGAGAGCTCCACTCATCCCATAGGGGACTGAGTGCTGCCAGGCTCATCATAAGTCAGGTGGCCCCAGGGGCTGGTGTCTCTGACAGCAGCCCTCTTCCTGCTGTGTTTCCTGCTGCCCTTGGCTGCTGGAGAGCAGGTTGTGTTGGGTTCAGAATGGGTGTGTCTATAACAGGTTCTTTTGTCTCCTTGTGCAACTAGAGACTTAACTCTCCAGCTCACCAGTGTCAGTAACTTTCTTGGCTCAGGCTGCTGTGGGAACAGATGCTCCTCAGCTGCTTTGCTGCTCAGCTTGCAGGTGCTGGAGCAGGTCTGGCAGCTACAGACTACTTATGGCTTACCTGTGCAGTGTTGGTGGGGCCTCCAACCTCAGCTACAGGCCCTGAGCATCCAGGCCACTGTCAGCCCAGCCACATGGAGGCAGCCACAGAAAGGGTGCAAGACCTGCTGTCCCCTTTGCTACCTTCCACACAGAAACCCGATGTCAGAGGCTACTGTTCTACTAGAGTTTGCTCTTCTGATGACAGAGACAAGGACCTGGGGGAAGATGAGGCTAAACGGGGGAGCCAGGGGCTGTGCTTGCCCCTGGGAGCATCTGGCCATGCCAGCACTTAGGTAGCCTGGCTTGAGTTCCGAGGTGGGCCCTGGCAGCTAGCCCTGCAACCCCTTCTCAAGCTTCTCTCCTTCCTGGGATGGGGATATGAGTCACATTAGATGTTCAGTTTTATGTGAATATGTCTTATAATTTTTAAGTACTGCATATTAGTGTTATTTTGAAGAAATTCAGGCTTACTGTAAATAGTTCTTGTACAGTAGGTTCACCACAGAAAGCTGGTTGTGGGTCACCTGCAGAGATCCCATGGCAGTTGAACACTGGTTTCTTTTTTTTCTTTTTTTTTTCTTTTTTTTTTTTTTGAAAACAGGGTCTCGCTTTGTAGTTCAGGCTGACCTCAAACTCAGCAGTCCTGCCTCTGCCTCCCAAGTGCTGGGATTACAGGCGTGAGCCACCACACCTGGCACTGTGGTGTGTGGTACTGATTGCTGCTAAGAGTGAGTCACCACGCCCAGTATTGTTGTATGTGGTTACCGGGGTTCAAACTCAGGACCTTGTGCTTGCTAGGCAGGTGCTGGAACCACTGAGCTAAATCTCCAGCCTGAACACTGGTTTCTTGAGTGTACCAGGGTCAGGGACAGACAGCAGGAGGCTCTGTTTTACAGTGTTAAACCTTGGGTACCATGTGAAGAAAAGAAGTGTAAGAGACTACATGTGAGAGTCAGCATTCTGTCACTGTGACAAAATTCCACAGATGATCACAGAACAAAAAAGGTTTACTTTGGCTCTGATTATTTCACTAGGCTCTGTTGCTCTGGACCTGTGGCCTGAACAGCAGGGCACGGTAAGTCTGTTTAGTTCATGGTGACTTGAGGATCAGGGAGAGAGGAAAGGACTCGGGGCCCAGTATCCCCTTTGAGGGGACCCTCTGCCTCAAAATGACCTAGCTTCCTCCCCAAGGCACCACCCTCTAAAGACTCCATGTGCTGGTGACACACTGTCCATGTGGACCATTGTAGGATATTCAGGATCAGTCTATGGCCCTGACCTCAGTCCCAGGCTTGTCACAAGGACTCAGGTGAATATGGAGGGGAGCTGGGGAGCTGAAGGGACCCTAGGGGAGACAGTGGCATTAGCATGCTTGTGACTGACAAAAGGCTCCCGAGGGCCTCAGCCAGGCTTGCTGGTGTTCGGGTCCAGAGGGACTGTGGGCCTACCCTTACATGTGCGTGGCACAGCTGGAGTAGAGGGGTTTCTCCTTTCAGAAATTTCTTCTTAATGACAAAACAGGAATATGTCCAGGTCTTAGGAACAGGGGAATTCTCTCCTTGCTAAGACTGAAAACACCTTTGAGAGCCGCAACCTCTTGATGGAGCTGTCGCCTGTGCTTAGATTCATTTAGGAACTTAATATGTATTGTTACCACTGCTATGTTGGTGAAGATGTGGGCGTGTGAAAAGAGCCAATAGCAATGTACCTATTTTCTTTGGGGAAAAAGATACACTCGTGCTTAAAAAGTAAAGCAAATTCAGGCTGGAGATTTAGCTCAGTGGTTCCGGCGCCTGCCTTGCAAACACAAGGTCCTGAGTTCGATCCCAGTAACCACATACAATGCTGGGCATGAGCAATCAATATCACCTATCACAGTGCCAGATGTGGTGGCTCATGCCTGTAATCCCAGCACTTGGGAGGCAGAGACAGGAGGATTGCTGAGTTTGAGGCTTGCCTGGGCTACATAGTGAGCTCAGGGCCAGCCTGAACTACAAAGCGAGACCCTGTCTCGAAGAAAAAAAAAAAGTAAAGCAAATTGAATTTATTTCTTTATAACTGCATGTTAGGTCTTTTAAAAACCAAAAAAAAATTCTGTCCACTAGAAGATATATTTCTACTTTTGCTCTTCTCCCAGGAAGTCATGACAAATCAAGATACCATCATACAGGGACTGGAGATTTAGCTCAAGTGGTACTATGCCTACCTCAGGAGCAGAAGGACCCAAGTTCAGTCCCTGATACCGCATGAATGAATGAATGAATGAATGAATGAATGAATGAATGAATGAACGAATGAATGAATGGTACCATTATACAAATTAGAGAGATTGTACTACTTTAGTAGCATCCAGAGAGTCACTGTGGAATGGGAGCCAGGGAGCCAGGGGTGACTTAAAACAGTGGGAAGTTTATTTATCAGCCTGGAAGCCAAAATCGAAAACCAACAAGTTCTCAGAGACATGCCCTGCTGAAGCCTCTCTCTGTCTCTGACCACATCATTTTAGACTCTTCTGAAACCATCTTAGTACACAATTTAATTTAAAACCCTAGGAATGGATGTCAGTCGCTTCTAATCAAGTAGCATTTCAGAAATTTTATACTAATTCAAGGGCTTCAAATAATGTCTTTATTCACAAGCATGAATATAGCAAAACAGTTGGCAGCTTTGAAATAAATTATTTTTGTTTGCTTTTTAAAATTCAGCCTTTCTTTCCTATTTGACACATACATAAAGACTATAGGAATGCTTGCAGTGCCAGCTATTCAGAAGGCAGAGGCAGAAGATGGCAAGTTCAAGGCCAGCCTAGGCAATTTAGCAGACTCTGTCTCAAAATTTAAAAAATTAAAAGGTCCTGGGATGTAGCTCAATGATAGAGTGTTTTTTGGGTTCAGTCCACAGTGCTGCAAAAAAGAAAAACAATTATTCCCCAAAATAATTTTATCCAGAAGATGTGAGGAAAAGATCAACTCAAGGTTTTTGTAGATAATACTTCGGACAACTCTTGAGTTCTTCAGTAAGATTTTATATATATACATATATATGTGTTTGTATATATAAAACAAACTTTCTTTTTAGCTCACTTAATATCATATTTTAAACTTGTAAAAGTAAAAAATGTTTTCCTAAAAACTACAAATAGTGTAGTGGAAGGGTAGAAATAGCCACAATATTAAATCCTCCATGCAAGAGCATGACATATATCATTCCGTATTTTTAAATAATTCTTCCTCTTCTGTGGTATCCTGTATAGTTTGCATTTCTCATCACGTTAAAGTACTATATTTTCTAATTTTAGAGCCATAATAAGTAGCGTATTTAATGGGGGAATGAATGTTCTTTTTAAATTTTTTTTTTTTAATCTTTTTTGAGTCAGGATCTCCTGTGTAGTCCAGGCTGGGCATAAACTCACTGTGTAACCCAGGCTGCCCTCCAACTCATGGTGATTCTCCTGCCAAAGTAAGCCTTGTGCTTCATGGCTACTGAGAGAATTTAAGGATTCTAAACAGGAAGATAGAGTTAGATATGTCCAGACTTGCTCCTTAACTGCAGTAGTGTTTGAGTTGGTTGCTGTGTGTTTTCTAGATCATGATACCTTCTACAATGATAGTTTTTCTCATCCTTCCTTGCCTTTGACCTTTTGGCTTGAGCTAGAACCTTCAGAGCGTTGTGGGTGAGAGCAGGGCCCGGGAGCCTCATCCAGTTCCAGGTCCATTGCCTTAAAGGTAGCCTTACCCATTTCCCTTGCAAGTTTAATGTTTACCACTTAGACTTTTGAGATTTTTTTCTTTTTTTTTAGCAAGTTAAAGAAGTTTACTTTTTATTTCTAGCTTATTTTAAAAGAAAAAAAAACAGGTATAGCTGCAGATCTGATTGATTTTTATTTCTGTACGAGTTAAAGCATTGTTTTCTAATTTTGAAATATTGTTAGCATTCTTGAAATTATACCTTATGAGACCATGATCTGGTATTCTTTAACCCACTCTAAATTTACTGATATTTCATTTTGCACTTTCATGTTTATATTATGAGGTATGACTAAACTGAGCTCTGTGTGTCACATTTATCAGTGTTTTTCATTTTCTTCTCCTTCTTGAAATGCATTGAGCTTTGCAGATTGATTTTTGCATAGAAAGTTGTATATAACCTTTAGCTAGCTAGTTATGAGTTCCTAGATCCATGGCTAGGGAAGAGTCCAAGAATGGCCAAAGTGGGCCAGACCTCCTTCCCTTAGTGGCATTGATGCCTCCGGCCTGTCACCCTGTGCTCATTTAGGCAGAGACACCAGTGGAGAGTGCTTTTCCACTTGCCACAGCTAATGCCTGGCTCTTCAGCAGCTCAGCCTCGCAGGGCTGCTGCTTTATGAGGAAGTGCTTGTGGTTTTGGAGTGGTTCGATTAAGATGCTAACGTGGAATACCTGGCCATGCATTTGTAGTATTGTGTCTACTTTGTTTATAGGTAGTGTTAATTCCATATATTATTTTTACCATTGTTTGTAAAACCTCCCCTTGAGAATATGTAGTTGCTATTGGTATTAAAGGGGATTTCTTGTTTTGTTCTTTACATCCATGTCTAGATGACAATGAAAAGCAAGCAGCGCATATTAACAGAAGACTGGGAGATTTTTAAGCAAAGGAGGTTCATTGAGGAACAGGTAAGGTTGTCCCCAGGAGAGGCAGAAGAGATCGAACTCTCTGTGTCTGGAGCAGTGTTGTCTTTGTATGCTGGCATGGGACACCATGGGAGGACCTCGTTACCTGTTCCTGTCTTCCATATACTCCTAAGGATAGTGCATGTTCATCAGGTGCTTCTAGTGCACAGCAGCCCTAGGAATTCTGTATTCAGCAATGCCTCGTAGTTGCTCAGAAGTTTGGGTGCCATTTCCTAGGCAGATCCAAGGTTCAGCCTTCTTCCCAGATTGGTCTCTGTGTCTCACACCTAAAACAGAGGGTAAAAGCTGTCCCTCTGTGCCAGCCTTGCCTTCTGTGTGTCTGTATGCCATCAGGACGCAGGACAGCATGCCTGCTGGAGGTGAGAGCATTTGGAAAGTTCCTGGTTCAGTCCTTGTGTGGCTCAGCCCTCAGTGTGGACTCCAGATCTGCTGCTTCTGTTGGCTGATCCTGTCCACTGCACTAAGCTGTGAGGCTTCTGAATGAGCCCAATAGACATTACCATAATTGATTGAAAACAGTGGTCCGTAAAAGAAGGGAAGTATTTTGTAAAATTGAGCCATTGTTTGATGATTTTCTTTAGTTAACTAACAAGAAAGCGGTTACTGGAGAGAACAACTTCACAGATACCATGAGGCACGTGTTGTCATCCCGCCTGAGCATGCCTGACTGCCCCAACTGCAACTACAGGAGAAGGTGAGCTGGGCCTGGCAGGAACAGCACCTGCACCCCTCTGAATAGGTAGAGGTCTGGAACCAGCCTCAGAGCACATAGTGACCTTCTGCGCTGGCTCTTTGGTAACTGTCCTTAATTCCTGATCAGATGTGCTTGCGATGACTGCAGCCTCTCTCACATCCTCACTTGTGGTATCATGGACCCCCCCGTCACCGACGACATCCACATTCACCAGCTACCACTCCAGGTGGACTCTGCTCCCGACTATCTCTCTGAGCTGCGCCCTCCTAGTGTGTCATCAGCAAGCTCAGGGTCAGATTCCAGCTCTCCCATCACAATTCAGCAGCATCCCAGACTCATCCTCACAGACAATGGCTCTGCACCAACTTTGTAAGTTATGACTTTATAATAAAGCTTGAAAAATTTAAATATCTGATGATGAGACATATAGACAGTAATGTCTACAAAAGTATGAGCATCATTGTAGTACTTTTCCTGAAAGAGACTTTTCTTAACTGTTTTAATCAATTTTGAAAACATACATTCAGTAAACCAAAACTCGGACATTATTTTATTACCTAAAAAAAAAGACAAATTAACAAATGCCAGTGCAGAACAAACATGTTGGTATGCAGGGAAGTGTCTCCCGGTCCTGGCCCCATCTCCGCACTCTCTGGAGGGTGGCCAGCCCGCGGTCATTGCCTCATCGTCAGCTCAGCGCTCATGCTTGTTCCATGGCTTGCTAAGAACTCAGACGATCACTTCAGCAAGCAGCAGAGTTTCTGTCTTCTGTGTCCCCACACGATTAGAAGTGAATCTCGTGTGAGCGAGGTGGCTGTACAGTTCTCATCCCCTCACCTTGTAGGTGGCTGGTCTCCATTTCTCCCAAGTTGTGACCTTGTCCTTTGTTTGCTGACTTGTGGAAGGGTGGAGTCATTTCAGTGCATCCTGTAGTGGGTCCCACACGAGCCCTGTACAGGGCCTGGTGGGGGCTTTGCTGCCTGACCTGGCTGTTGAGCATTTGCTCCTCAGACTCCTCCGCTGACACCCCTGGACCCTCCTCTCCCACAGTTTCTCCTGCTGACTCTAGTGTTAGCCTTCAGAGTCTTTCAGTTCTCAAACCCAAAACTGTTCTTTTTCTTTTTCTTTGTCCCTGTGGTGCTGGGGACTGAAGCCAGGGCCTCGTGTATGCTAGGTAAGAAGAGGGCTTTCACTTGAATTATACCCCTGCCTCAAATCCCAAATTATTCCAGGGGGTTGTTCTGTACTCCATGACTTCACTGGAAGATGCCAATTCGTTTTGTAGTCTCAGGAACCCTGGCTGTCTCAGGTGATGAGCGAGAGGACTGAGGCTTTACAGCTGTTTCCTGGCTTCTTACCAAAGCATCTGGAAGTGAAACACATAGAAATAATGAAAACCCCTCATCACTGCACAGCTGCTCGTGTGGGCCGTGGGCTCCAGGCACAGTCAGTGGAGGAACATTGGCCATGGGCACTTTTCTGTGGGCCCTGTGAGCCTTAAGCCCTGTGACCTGTGATTGCCGTCTCCCACATAGCAGTCTCTGACTGCAGGTCTCCGGCGTGGCCCTTGACTCATGGTGTCCTTCTTGGGTTCCTTTCTGAATTGCTGAAGCTGGGTGGTGCGATGTCTGCATCTCACAGGTGCTGGGCTGGAATCTTCTCAGTCCCCACTGCTGGCTGAGTTAGTGACTTCACCTAGGACCCTGCAAGCCATGGCAGTGAAGGCAGTTCAGGAAGGGCATGGCGCTCGGGCAGCACGGCTTGCACCTGGGAATCCAAGCTGCCACTGCTGGCAGCTGCTCGTGTTCGTTTGCTGGGTTCCAGCTCATCACACAATACAGTGGGTCACCTCGCGTCTTCTTGAAAGTGGAAAGTATATCCGAGTTGGGTGACCCTGAGCACTCTCCTCGGAGGTAAGATGGCCAGTTCTTTGGGCTGCTGCACCCTGGGGCCATGTGTGCCAGGCTGAGGACAGACTCGGGCAGGATCTGCAGACCCCAGGAGGGTCCACAGAAGTGGTGCCTGGAAGTGTGCAGCCCTGTGACAGTGCTCCCCGTGTACCATGAAGTCCTGTTTAAGGCTTCTGTAAGCTCAAGATGTGAAATCTGGTGACATTTTTCTAGTATTTATTTGCTCGTTGCTTAGATGTCTTGGTAAAGCTGGTAATCAAGAGCAGAACTGACTTGACCAGAGCTGGCCTTGTGTATAGTCATTAAAAAAAGTTTTCTTACATGAAAGTGTTTGAAGACTTGTTCAGGTAGCTATTTCTGAGAGCTTGGTGGCTATGAAAGTAAATACTAAGATTGAGGTTGCTGTCAGTGCCCTTTCCCTTTTAGTAAAAAATGGTGTCTCCTTGGGGGTGCCAAAACGAATGGCCATTTTATGCTAGAGCATTTCAAATCAGATGAAAGTGTGATTAGCAGTGAGCCAGATTAAATGTTTGGTTTCCTTACTAACTTGTACTTCTGGATGTTTTTACTTTCTTCCGGGGAGGCAAGCACTGCTCTCTGGGGGACTGGTGGGAGGGCAGGGTTCGCAGGAGGTGGTGGGCGACTGACCTGGTGGTGCTCCTAGAGTGGAAGCCATGATCTGTGGAGGAGCTGTCTGGCTCTGTGTGGGATCCCCACTGTCCTCCCCCTCTGAAGGCTGCATGGTAACTGTCTCTGCTTGTCTCAGTTGTAGTGATGATGAAGACGTTGCACCACTGTCAGCCAAGTTTGCTGATATTTATCCGTTGAGTAACTACAATGACACCGAGGTGGTGGCCAACATGAATGGAATCCACAGTGAACTGAATGGTGGTGGGGAAAACCTGGCCCTGAAAGATGAGGTATGGGCATAGCTTCTTGGTTGCAGCAACAGAGGGCATGTTATGGTTGAATTTTTCTACTGTTCTTCTGCTTTGGAAAGTGTTAACTCACAAAAGCCTATCTTTATTTAAAGTCCCCTCAGGTTAGCAGTACCAGTAGTAGCTCTTCAGAAGCTGACGATGAAGAAGCAGATGGCGAGAGTGGGGGGGAGCCCCCAGGAGCACCAAAGGAAGATGGGGCCCTAAGAAATGAGAGCCCCAGGACAGAACAAAGTAAAGTAGATACTCCACCCCCATCTTACCCTGCTCAGCAGGTAGGGTTCAGATTTCGAATCTTCTGTCTGCAAAGAGTCTCTTTCTCTGTGTAACACTAAATACAAAATTATTCCATTTCAGGTAGTTTCTGAAGTTTAGAACTGGAGAGAACCAACACTTACATATAAGTCCCCTTCCCTTTTGTGGTCCTGGGAGCTGGGACCAGGGCCACCCACTTGCTGGGCAGTTGCTGTACCACTGAGCTACCCTCAGCTCTAAATCCCTGTTCACATCTGGTTTCTCTTGCCTGAAGCCTGTTGCTCTCCTTTTCCTGACTTTGCAGTGCCCTGCGGTGACCCATGTATTTGGATGTGATGTGCTACTTTATTGTCTGCATGCCTGTATGAGCATTAAGAGTGTTTTGTTACTGTTTTGTTCTTTTGATTTTTAAGTAATATAGTGGATTGTTAAAATTTCAGGAAAGATTTATATTTGTAAGTGTTAGACAAAGGTCAAATAATTTTAAATGAACTCACTAAATTTAATTTATTCTCATAGATGCTATAAATTTATGGCTAGTATTAAACATATGGTAATAAAAACATATTGTTTAATGTAAATATATGGGTCAGATAATAAAGGTGATGTTGAAAGGCAAGCGTGGGGAAGTCCTGCCTGCAACCTGCCCTATCACCCTGTCCAGGGCATGCACACGCCCAGCCCCTCGTCCCAGTAAACCACCAGTCACTTCCATTCATTATGTGCAGATACAGCCCCTCACTTCCCCTGTTTCTTACAACAAGGGCTGTGTGCTGACCTGTTACAGGCTTCCCTGCATCCAGCTTTTCCTCAGCAGAGCATGATCTCATTTATTTCTTCTGGCTCCCCTGTGATCTGTCCTTTGGGTTCTTGGGCACTTTTGTCCCTGTCCCCATTCTTAAATGTGATAAGCTCTTGAGTGAGCCTGTCCATCTGACAGTGGGCATGTGAGTAAATGCACCTTAGACTGGTGTCGTCATGAGCACTGTATCAAAACCATACGTGATGGTGACATGTTGTCACTGTCTGATGCATGAGAAATGGTCACACTTGCAGGGGTTTTACATTTCAATTTTATGGGTAAACATCCTTTCATACAGTTAAGGGCTGTTTCCCTTTCCATCTTGTTATTAAGTGATAAGAGTTCTTCATATATTGGAGAAAGGTCCTTTATCATATGATTTGCACTGTGTTCTAATAGTTAGTGGTATGTCTTTTTCTAATTGTATCACTTACAAAGCTGAAGTTTTTGGTGCTAGTTTATTAATTTTTTTCTTTTATGAGTGATGCTTTTGATGCATAGTGATACCTTGGTTCTTCAGCTCTGTTTGTTCCATATCAGTGTTCAGACACTAAGAATTTCAAAAACTAAACATATTTTTCCCATAAGAAATAATGAAAAACCAAATAATTGGTTCTTGGGCCCAAAAATTACACTTCCTTTCCAGGAATTTAACAAGTTTGCAATGATCTCTTTTGTAAACTGTGAGAACCTTTTCCTCTTAGCTTTACTGCTAGTATCATCATCTTTCTTTGGATCCATGGTGAAAATATTTTATGCAAATAAAGTACGGAAACAAAAAGCACAGTAGCAAATGTTTAGTGCTCTAACACAAGCACTGTATGTTGTCTGGGTGAGAGTGGCACTTAGACTACATTGTCGATGTGCCTGTGTCTACAGTGAGATGCGGTGCATGACTCCACTCTGGGCCCTGCACAGGATTTTGCAAGTTGGTTTTTGACTTGACTACTGAACAAAGTTACAAACACTGAACATAGTTTTTTCAAACTTTACTATTCAAATATTGGAAAGTTTGAGCTTGCCAACTGCCTGCAACCAAGATATCACTGCATTACCCAGGAAAAGTTTGCCTAACCCAATGCTGTTTTTCTGTAAAAGATTTATAACTTTGATGTCTTACTTAGGTCCTGTGGTCCATTTGACTGATTGTTTGCTTCTGGTTAGAGTTAACTTCTTCTAGAGCCTAACTTCTTATTTTTACATAGATGTATATCCAGTTGTCTTGTACTATCTCTCAAAAACTGTTCTTTGCCCCTTTGAATTGGATTGGACGTTTGTTGAAAACAAATGGATTGTAAATATAAGGGTTTATTTGATCTCTCTATCTGCCTTTACCCCGAGTGCACTTACCTGTTAGTTTATGATAAGTTTGGAAATAGTTCTGTCCTCCAACTTGATGGGCCTGTGTCTTAGTTGATGGCAGGAGAAGACAGCAAAACCAACAAAGAATCTTAGCAGTCTTTCATTCAGGTTACTTAGGGCAGGTAGCACTGACGTCCTTAATTGTAGTGCCTTTGGACCTATCATAGCACCATGAGTCAGTCACATACTCTGGATTCAGCCACCTCTAGAAACCTGTGGGGCTTTGAGGGGACATGAAACATAATCCCTGACAGCTTGCTTTCTCATAGACAGCTGTCTTCTCAAGGGGCAAAGGAGCAGGAACCCCTTCTAAGGGCTTTCTTCACTATTCAGGGTGGATCTTCCAAGGGACTGGATCTCCTCATACTGCCTACTTGAAAGTTAATGCAGTCTGAAAGTCTTAAAGTATATATTGGGTCTTTATTTACCCTTTTGATTCTGCCTTTTTTTTTTTTTTTTTTTTGAGACAGGGTCTCGCTTTGGAGTTCAGGCTGGCCCTGAGCTCACTATGTAGCCCAGGCAAGCCTCAAATTCAGCAATCCTCCTGTCTCTGCCTCCTGAGTGCTGGGATGACAGGCGTGAGCCACCACGCCCAGCACTGTGGTATGCAATATTGATTGTTGGTGGGCGTGAGTCTCCACGTCCAGCATTGTATGTGGTTTCCGGGGATCGAACTCAGGGCCTTGCGCTTGTGAGGCAGGCGCCGGAACCACTGAGCTAACCCTCTGGCCCTCTGCCAATTTTTGATTCATACTTTGGGGTGATGTTGTTCAGTGTGTACATACATGATTGTTGTATTTCCCTGATATACTGATCCTTTTATCATTATGAAATGTTTATCAACTGGTTTTATCTGATATTAATGAAAGCACTCCCAAGTTCTTGGATAGTGTATTTTTCAGCCTTTTACCTTCAGCCTTTATTTCTTTTTTTTTTTGTTTTTGTTTTTGCTTTTTGAGACAGGGTCTCGCTTTTGTAGTTCAGGCTGGCCCTGAGCTCACTATGGTGCCCAGGCAAGCCGCCGCGAACTCAACAATCCTCCTGTCTCTGCCTCCCGAGTGCTGGGATTACAGGCATGAGCCACCACATCCAGCATTGTGGTATGCAGTGTTGATTGTTGGTGGGCGTGTCTCCACACCCAGCATTATATGTGGTTACCGGGGATCAAACTCAGGACCTTGCGCTTGCGAGGCAGGCGCCGGAACCACTGAGCTAACCCTCCGGCCCAGCCTTTATTTCTTTTTAATTGATTTCTTTACTGGTACATTTTGCATACAGCTCACTCACAATCACACTCAATGTTGTGGAATTTGTACCAGTATATGACATGAGTTAATTCTTATTTTTACCCATATCCCTATCCACCCCACAATGCCCCACCCTCTATATACATGTCCTTTCTTTTTCTTTTCAAATCATATTTATTCTTTCCTCTCATTACTTTCCCCTACCACATTCCCTTTGAATATTTCCTATTTCACAAAATCTATCATACATTCTAGAACTCATTTACATCTACAGGTTCTCATGCCAGAGAAAAGATACGGTATTTACATATCTGTGATCTATCTATTTCACCTACTAGTATGTCCGCAAGATATGTCCATTTGCGCATAAATGACTCAAACTTGTCATTCTTTGTCACAGAGTAGTACTCCATTTTATTTAAAAACCACATCTTCTTTATCCAGTCTCCAGTTGATGAGCATCTGGGTTGTTTCCAAGATTGGGCTATCACAAACTGAGCTGCTATGAATGTGGGTGCACATATGTCTTTACGATATGATTCTTTTAATTCTTTCGAGTATATTTCTGGCATGGGAATAGCAGGGTCAAATGGGACCTCTAATCCTAGTTTTCTGAGGAATCTCCACAACAGTTGCACAAGTCTACAATCCCACCAACAGGGGAGAAGTGTTCCTTTCTCCCCGCTCCCTCGCCAGCATTTGTTGCTGGCTAATTTCAAGGTAGCAGCCATTCTTTTTGGAGTTAGATGAAATCTCAGTGTTGTTTTCATCTGCATCCCTCGAATGACCAGTGATGTTGAACATTTCTTCATATGCTTCTTAGCTGCTTTTACTTCATCCTCTGAGAAGTATCTTTTCATTTCAGATGCCCATTTTTGAATTGGGTCTTTAAACTTGGGGGGACTGATTTGTTTAAACTCTTTATATATTCTAGATAGTAGCCCTTTGTCTGAGAAACAGCTAGTAAAGATTTTTTCCCATGTTGTTGGTTGTCTTTTAGCTGTGCCAGTGGTTTCTTTTGCTGTGCAGAAGTTTTTCAGTAGGATGAGATCCCATTTGTTGATTCATTCTGCTAGTTCTCATGCCATAGAGGTTTTGTTCATGAAGTCTCCCTAAGCCCGTGTCTCCAAGAGTTCTAACCTGTTTTGCAGCAAGTTTATTGTTTCTGTTTTAATGTTTAAATCTCTAATCCATTGTGGTTTTAGTTTAGTACACAGTGAAAAAGACAGGTCTAGCTTTAGTTTTTGACAGGTTAAAGCCCAGTTTTTCCAGCACCATTTGTTAAAGAGGCTATCTTTCCTCCATTGAGGATGTTTGGCTCCTTTGTCAAAGGTAAGGTGGCTCAGTGTGTCTGGAGTTGTTTCTGGATCTTCTAATTTATTCCACTGGTCTTCGGGTCTGTTACCACAGTCAGCCTTTATTTCTTATACATGTGTATTATAAACCCAACACTATATTATAATTAGTTCTTTTTACAGTTTTTTTTTGTTTTTTTTCTTTTGTTTTGTTTTGTTCTGAGACAGAGTCTTGCTATGCAATTCAGGCTGGCCTTGAACTCATAGTATAACTCAGGCTAGCCCCAGACTCACAGGCTCAGCCTCCCTAGTGCTGAGATTATAGGTGTGCACCACACACTCAAGCTCTGCAGTTTACTTTTTAGAGAAATTAAGACCATAGATGAGAAAAATATATTCATGTGTGATGTCTCTTTGGCCATCTTGCTTATGTTTATGGCATTCTTCATTGTTTTCCCCATGGATCTGAGTTATTCTCTGTTGCTGCCTTTTAGCTGGAGGATATCCTATAATATTTGTATGTTTGCTAGTAATGAATTCTCCCAATCTTGATTTGTAAATTTCCTTATTTTTAGTGACTTTAGATTCGCAGCAGAGCTGAGTGGGAGATATGAAGTTGCTTTGTGCCCTGTGTGCAGCTCCTCCCAGCCTACTCACTCAGAACCCACAGCAGAGGGAGGGGTGCAGAGGTCACAGTCACGAGGTGTCAGCAGAGAAGTCTGGCTTCCCGCAGGCCTGTGCTTCCTCACCAGGCAGGGTTTCTGGGCGCCTTCCACACACAGAGTAGTTCTGTGCCCAGAGTCCTGGGGTCCTCAGTGTCTCTCCATCTTCCTCTGTGCAGGGGCTCTCTGAGCTCCTGGATTTGAAGGTTGATGCTGATCAGATTGAGACAGTGAATTTTTCAGCTATTATTTCTTTAAATGTTCCGTCCCTTCTCTCTTCTTTCCTGTGGGGCTTTAGTGCAAGCACATTGGTATACTTCATGATCTCCCACAGGTTTCTGGCTATCTGTGTAGTTTTATTTAATTTCTTTTCCACCTTATTCTTCATAGGGAGAATTTCTGATGCTCTTACTGGAATTCACAGATTCTTTTCCTGCCATCTTCAGTGTGCTTTTAGAATTTCTATTTCATAACTTCTGTTACTTTATTTATTTATTCATTCATTCATGCATTCGTTCATTTATTTTTTGAGACAGGGTCTCGCTGTGTAGTTCAGGCTGGTCCTGAGCTCACTATGAAGCCTGGACAAGCATCAAACTCAGCAATCCTCCACCTCCCAAATGCTGGGATGACAGGTGTGAGCCACCACACCCAGCACTGTGGTGTGTGGTACTGATTGCTGTTGGGTGTGAGTCACCACGCCCAGTATCATTGCATGTGGTTACTGGGGATCAAACTCAGGACCTTGCACTTGCTAGGCAGGCACTGGAACCACTGAGCTAAATCTTTGGCCCTCTGTTACTTTCATTTTTATCAGTACGTGTTTGCAATAAGTAGTGATTGACTTCATTGTGGGGAGTTGGTACACATTCATGACACGTCTTAATTCTTTTTTTTGTCCCCTTCCTCTCCTTCCATCTTTTGGTCCCTTTCATTCTTCTTCATAGTTTTCCCTTCTTTATGATAATTCCATATGTGCTCTTTGTTTCTATATTTTGTTTAACATCTAAAGATGTTATAACAACAACTGCTTTGACTAAAATGGGTGTTGATCCAATGTCTGGACTCAGAACCAATTTCTAAAGATTGATTGTCTTTTTCTGCAGGGGGGTTGGGAAGCAGCGTGCATCATGCTTTTTCTTTACATGTCTCATAATTTTTTGTTAAAAATTGGACATTTTAAATAACGTAGCAATTTTGGGTTCTGTCTTTTCCTTCCCAGGTTGTTGTGTTTCTTTGTGTATTATGACTACCTCTGGCTTATACTGCAGAATCTATACCACCACATGGTGTGGCTATTGATGGCTCAGCTCCCCTATTTCTTCATTTTACTTTTTAGCTTGTCTTCCATAGATCTCCCCATTGGCTGTTTGGCTTAGCCAGTAAGTTGGACAGAGGTTGGCCATGTACCTCTACTCTCCCAAGTGCCTCCCCCTGGCCACCATCTTTGTTAAAGCTGGGGGCACTGTCCGCCTTCCACCTGCCCTTGGTCTGCTTCAGGGGTCCACACTCTGTGGTACCACAATCTTCTGGTCAGCCAGCAGGCTGTGGGCTGCTGAAGGGTCTCCCTCTGGCTCTCTCATTTCCGGGTCTTCCCATAAGGTTTGTTTGATGTTCTCATCACCCCAAGCAGGACCCCGACCTCAAGCAGCAGCCAGAGCTGAGGTTTTCCTGCCATTTGCCTCTGGGTCCCCACTCCTGTGAGCTCCCCTCCACATCATGCACACACTCTCCTCAGTGCTGCCCACAAACTTGGGTGGAAGGGGCGCCCCTGGGGCAAGAAGGCCAGACTCCTGTGCTTCTCGGACCTTCATCTAGCTGACTGACCCACTGGGGCTCTGCTTTGGCTCCTTGAGCCCCTGATCGACTGCCTCCGGTGGTTGTGTCAGCTTTCCATTTGCTGGGAAGGAGGGGTGCTGTCGCCCAGTTCCACTCCTCTTGATTCCCAGTGGCCATGTGGAGGTCTGTGCAATGTGGATTGAGCAGCTCCAACTCAGCAGAGCAGAGCCAGTGATGTTATTTCCCGCGGCCCCAGCTTCTTCTCACCACTCTGTTATCCTTCCCTGGCCCCTTGACTCCTCAGGTGCCCAAGGACCCAGGTCTCTGCAGTCCCTCTGCACTCTGCAGGGGAGGCCCTGGGAGTAGCTCTATTGATGTCTTTGTTTTTCCCTCCTAAGTGCTTGTGAGAGTGCAACAGACTTTAACTGAATTCACACCTATCTTGCTTTCACATCAAAAAGTGCTCTTTTTTTTCCTTTTAGGGTGAACAAGCTCCAAATACTTGTGAATGTCATGTTTGTAAACAAGAAGCCTCAGGGCTGACAGCATCAGCATCGGCAGTGGCGGCTGGAGCCCTCCCTCCTGGTCACCAGTTCCTGAGCCCAGAGAAGCCCACACACCCCGCACTGCACCTGTATCCCCACATCCATGGCCACGTGCCCCTGCACACGGTCCCTCACTTGCCTCGGCCTCTCATCCACCCCACCTTGTACACAGCGCCCCCCTTCACACACAGTAAGGTAAGCCAGGTGAGGGCCTGAAAGCCCACCTGTCCCTGAGCCCTTAGGTGCATGTGTTTAACCAGACAAATGTGTGTATTGGCAACTCACACAGGACAGCATGTGTGTGGAATAGGAAGGCCTGTCAGTGTGTACTTTTAGTTTCTCAAGTGCTTGTCATCTTTAACCTTCACAATCATGAAGCTCACAATTCATTTAGAGTTAACTTAGACACAGAATTTTCAAGTAACACACAGAACTTGGGACCCTTCATGCAAGTCCATCATCTCTTGTGGCATTCTGCAGCCGGCTGAGGGGAAGACTGCTGGCCTCTGGGGGTCTAAGTCAGTATCAGCCCTTAGCATGAAAAGGAAGGCCTTGCAGAAGTACACAAGCCTAAGGGATCCTGAAGTGCAGTGCTGTAGAAGCCATTCCACCCTGAGGTGCCAGAAGGGAGCTGGATAGCAGACAGCAGGGCCCCTGGAAGCCAGTTGTGCTCATAGTCCCTTCAGGACACATAATGAAGATCTAGGAGACATTGGTTTGTTAGCATTTCTTTCCAGAGAACCCTAGGCATGTATTTATTATCTTAGATTTGGTAATGAAGTTTTTAGATTGGTTTTATTCTTTGTACTTTAGATAGCTTTCTGTGCCTCTGTGTTGAGTGTAGCTTTGATTCGGCATAATTCTGATTGTTTTCTGTCTTTTTGTATGCCTGATCTTCTGGTTCAAGGCTAATCAGTCAAAAGTAAAATTTACCTTGCATTCTAATGTATGACTGAAAGCAGTGGTCCTCAACTGGAAAAGATGGAGCACTTATCTTAGCTAGGGCTGCTCAGGCTACAGGCTTTCTTCCTTCAGGTCCTTGTATGGGGCGGGGTTGGGGGGTACTGGGGAGGTTCCTTGTATGTTTTTGCCAAAAAGCAACAAAGGTGGGAAGAGAGGACCAAAGGGTTAGGAAAAACTAGAACACGTTGGGCATGTTCTATCATAGCCCTGCACAACTACTGCACTACATTCATGGTTAGATATTGTTAGGTTAGCTATTGCTCAATGTGAACATTCAATTGTGTCTTTATTCATTTTTAAAACATATCTTCAGTGACCCAGTCACAGACTATTTGCTTGATCTTTGCGGCTTGTTTTCCTCTGAGAGAATGCATAAGATTAGGAACCTGTCTGCTCCCAATTCTTACCTGAACAAAGTTCTGACCTAGTCCTCAGAAAAGATTATAGGATATTCTCATATATTTTTGTCAGTGGGGCCTATTCAAGAATTATTTCCTGGGCCGGAGATTTAGCTCAGTGGTTCTGGCGCCTGCCTCACAAGTGCAAGGTCCTGAGTTTGATCCAGGTGACCACATAGAATTCTGGGCGTGGTGTCTCACGCCCACCAGCAATCAATACCACATACCACAGTGCGGGACGTGGTGGCTCACGCCTGTAATCCCAGCACTCGGAGGCAGAGACAGGAGGATTGCTGAGTTCGAGGCTTGCCTGGACCACATAGTGAGCTCAGAGCCAGCCTGAACTACAAAGCGAGACCCTGTCTCAAAAAAAAAAAAAAAAGTAATTCTCGAGGGGCCGGTGATTTAGCTCAGTGGTTCCTGCACCTGCCTAGCAAGCACAGGGTCCCTGGAACGATACCCAGTAACCACATACAGTAATACCAGGAGTGGTGACTCACACCCACCAGGAATCAGTACCACACACTACAATGCCAGGCCACATAGCGAGACCTTATCTCAAAGCAAAAAAAAAAAAAGATTCTTGAACCAGCCATGGTAGCTCATGCCTTTAAACCCAGCACTTAGGAGGCTGAGGCAGGAGGGTTGCTAGGGGTGCTAAGACCAGCTAGGACCGCATAGTGAGTTCAAGGCCAGGCTGAACTAGATAGCAAGACCCAGTCTTTCTGTCTCTGCCTCACTCACACAAGATTCTTTCCTGACTTTGTCTTTTTCTTGGGAAGTTCTAGGAGGTTTGTAGAGGGTAAAAGAAAAAATATATTTTTATAAACATCTTTCTCTTTGACATTAAATGCCTCAGGTCAGTGTGAAAGATTCACATGTAGAAAAGCAAATATAAGCCAGTCATGGTGACACACACCTCCTCATTCCAGTATTGTAGGAGGTTGAGGTAAGAGGATGGAGAGTTCAAGCACAACCTGGGCAATTTAGCAACCAGAGACTCTCCCTTTAAAAAAAAAAAAAAAGGAGGCTAGGGATGTAGCTCGGTATGAAAACTCTGGATTCAATCCCCCAGCAAACCTCCCCCCCAAGAAAGCAGATACATATATATGTTAGGGCATATGTGTAGAGATCATATCAAAACTTAGGAATTCATAATGAAGCCCTTATTTTAACCACTTTGCTATTAATATCAAGATTATGCACTGATCCATTTAAAATACCTTTGTTGGAGGCCCTTTTTATTTGGAAAAATAAGATACAATTGGCAAAAGAGCACTTGTGCCAAATAAGAAAACAAAAAGCTTATTATCAGATCCTACAATATGAGTTTGTGAGGGGCCGGAGATTTAGTTCAGTGGTCCCAGCGCCTGCCTAGCAAGCACAAGGTCCCTGGTTTGATCCCTGGTAACCACATACAATACCAGACATGGTGACTCACACTTGTAAATCCAGCACCCGTGAGGCAGAGGCAGGAGGATTGCTGAGTTTGAGGCTTGCCTGGGCTACATAGTGAGCTCAGGGCCAGCCTGAACTACAAAGTGAGATTCTGTCTCAAAGAAAAAACAAACAAAAAAATACGGGTTTGTGAATTGGTATAGCCTGCTTGAATACTGTGGCTATATCTCTGCCTGAATACAGGGTGGGTGGCAGTACCTGGGAGCTGGGGAAGCTTCGTCCAGACAGAGCTGGGCTGTGTTAGGGTGGCTTCATAAACGTGAGAGATTTCCCAGAGGAGCCAGGAGTCCACGTGTGTGCTATTCCCACCAGAGTCGAGGAAGAGGGCAGGTGCTGAGGATGGAGGAATTATACTCAGTAAGGCCCACGCCCAGCATTATATGTGGTTACTGGGGATCGAACTCAGGACCTTGCGCTTGCGAGGCAGGCGCCGGAACCACTGAGCTAACCCTCCGGCCCTTTTAATTCTTTTTGTAATTTGTACTTTGGCCATTGCATATAAATATTCAGTGCAAAAAATGTTTAGGATGAGTATTATGAAAACCTGTCTTGCATAGGGCATGCTGTTACACAGCTAGAGTTGCAGTCACTTGGGACACTGAGATAGGAGGACTACAAGTTTGAGGCCAACCCAGGCAACTCAGCAACTTAAGGAGACCCCATCTCAAAACTAAAAGACAACTAAGGATGTAGGCCAGGGTGAAGGCCTTAAGGGTAGTTCCCAGCACTGGAAAAGGAGGAAAGAAAAAGTTAATTTTCTTTGCAAAAAAAGTAGTAACAAGTGAGTAGAGTGCTCTGGCGCTATCTTGTCGGTGCAGCCTCCCAGGAGTTGACGCTGCACACTCCTGCATTTGCAGGGAGGAGGTCTGGGCAGCTCCCGGTGGTGGGGGGGGCTCCCCCCAGTGCAGAGCACCTGGCATATCATCAGCTGCTTATTATACCTTGTCTTTGGCTCCAGCTTTACACCTGTTTCCTTTCTGGCCAAATTGCAAGTTTTCCCAGTGTTTTTGCTGTGCTTTTTATTCCCAGTTCTTGTTGTGAGTCTGACTAAAGCACCTTGCCACAGCCAGTGTGGTACTGTGTTGAAATTTCCTCTTAGCAGCTCCACCATCACCTTTAAAGTTGCCCTCCTACAAAATCTCAGGGCCTTTTCTTGGCCAGAACATGACATCCCTGGCCTCTAGTCCAGTTCTCAGTAGAGCCTAACGGACATCTGAACCCTGTGAGCAGTCTTTGCTGTCCTGTCCACATTGCCTGTCAGCATTCTGGTCCTCGGAGTTCCCACTGGAATCAGTGTTAATGTTGTGCAGTTTTCTTGAAATTTCTTTGTCCAGCTTGTGTTTTGAGGGAAATTTGATTAGAACTGTTTTTTAAATGTTTGACAGATTGTCCAGGGATTTAGCTCAAGTGGTCCCGCACCTACCTTGGAAGCACAAGGGCCTGAGTTTGATCCCTGGTACCGCAAAAAAAAAAAAATTGATAGATTTCACGCAAGCTACCAGTTCTGGGGTGGTTTTTGATTACTGACTTAATCTCCTTACTAGCTATACAGTGTAATTCTGTTCAGAGTTTTCTGTTTCTTCATGATTTAGTCTTGTTTGGCATTTTTCTAGGAATTTTTCTTTGCATTATCTGATGTTTTAGCATGCAGTTGTTCATACCTCTTAAAATCCTTTTTATTTCTATAACATTGGTGATTGTGTCTTAGTCTCTTTCTTGTAACTGGGACAGAACACTTGACACCAATGAAGTAAAGGTGAGGTTTATTTTGGCTTGCATTTTCAGCCCACAGGTGGCAGGCTGAACAGTGCAATGACATGATAGAGGGCCTTCCTCAGAGGAAAGTTGCTCTTCATGGAGGCCAAGAAGCAGACAGGACGGAGGAGTGGGGGTAGTAGGTGTCGGTGACTGCACAACATTCATTTTTCACTTTCTAAGTCCCCCTTCAGATGACACTGCTGAGCACCGTGCAGAGTACAGATGGCTTCAGAAAAGCTCATTGTCCCTCCTGTTGTGATTCTTGTCACTGCTGCCCTTGTCCATGACCTGATCACTCAGGACATGGTCATTGTTGCTTTAAATCGGTATCTTTTAGAAGAGTTCCTGAGAAGCAAAGGCTTTATTTTCCCTTTATGCCTTTCCGCCACTCTTCATTTCTATGTGTAGATCCCGGTGTCTGGACTACATTATTTAACATTCATGCAGGACAGGAGAGCTGGCGAGGAGTCTCCTCATTTGGTTTTTCTGAGGAAATCTGTACTCCTTCACTTCGAAAGAATCTTGTCATTGGATACACAATTCTGGGTTGGTGGTTATTTGTCTTTGAACACATATATATTTAAACTCACCTTCCTTTGCGTGCATGGTTTCTTTTTTTTTTTTTTTTTTTTTTTTTTTTTTTTTTTTTTTTTTTTTTTTGAGACAGGGTCCTACTTTGTAGTTCAGGCTGGCCCTGAGTTCACTAAGTACCACAGGCAAGCATGGAACTCAGCAATCCTCCTGCCTCTGCTTCCCGAGTACTGGGATTACAGGCGCGAGTCACCACACTTAGTATTGTTGCATGTGTACCTCCAGGATCAAACCAGGGATCTTGCGCTTGTTAAGAAGAGTGGAAACCACTGAGATAAATCTCCAACCCGCCTGCATGGTTTCTTCAGAGACCCTTTGTAATTCTTCTGCCGGGTCCAGCTGGCAAAATTGGAGCGCACCTGAGCGGGGGTGGTTGAGGATTAAGAAAAACACAAGACAGACAAAGATGGGATTCGGAGGACCTCTGATAATTCTGAAGGCCCTGAGTTTATTCAGTGCTCTTTTATAGCATTTCTAGCTGCAGTGCCCACATGCAAAGCTTGCAATTGATAATATAATTAATGGTTAACATCTAGGGTTAGCATGATTTAAATCTCCAGGAACTCAGAGTACAAAGATAATCTTATCTGGCAGCCAGTACCTAAAAATTTCTGGAATGTGCTCTCTCTGCTCCTAAAACTTCTCCCCAGGTGATCTGCACGTTTCTTAACTTTAAAGACTAGCCCAGGCTTTTGAGGCTTTTTGAGTCTTTGTCTCTGAGAGTACTTCCCTTATGGGGGGAGGTAGGGAGAGGCCCAGGGCAAAATGCAAGGTAGTTTCCTGGTGAGGAAGCAAGCCCCCTACAGTGACTGAGAGCAGCTCCCAGAGAGCAGACCCCTGGTTTAGGGCAATGCCCCAGCCCAAGCCCATGTGAGCCGCTTCCCACATCGCCCCCCTTTTTATTTAATATTAAGTGTGTTTGTAGGAAAAACGCAAGCACACCCAACAATGGCTTATTCCTACATCAGAACTCCTAATATGTTTGACTGAATTAAATGCCTATAAAGTTCTTAACTGCAAATCTATCCCTAACTGTCGTTAGAGGAGAGAGGGCACAAGTGTCAATTAACTGCTTGGAGCTGAGAATGGTTGATGTAGAGAAGACCACAGACAGGGAATCAGTTTAATAGGTCTTAAATGAAAACCATGTTGTAAATTAGCAATGAATCCTATTTAGAAATTATACCTGGTGGATATTATAAAACAAAAATATCTAGCGCTTAGTTATTACATGTATGATTACTTGGAATTTGGCAGTCTGTAGTCAGTAAGTTAAATAATTTTTTCATACTTTTCTACTGAATGTTTAAGACCAAGATACAGTGAGACCTATATTAAATAAAAATCTCTTCTATCTAACTGACCATCTAACAAGGTCAAACAAGTCTCCTCAGGCAGTTATCTTGGAACCATGCACAGTCTCTCAGCTCTTCTGTTAGTGTCAGCCATCAGGATATGTCATGGCCTTGCTTGACCATATTGTTTTTTTGTTTTTTTGTTTTGAGACAGGGTCTCACTTGGTAGTTCAGGCTGGCTCTGAGCTCACTATGTAGCCCAGGCTCGAACTCAGCAATCCTCCTGCCTCTGCCTCCCGAGTGCTGGGACCACAGGTGTGAGCCACCATGCCCAGCACTGTGGTATGTGGTATTGATTGTTGGTGGGCGTGAGTCTCCATGCCCAGCATCGTATGTGGTTACTGGGGATCGAACTCAGGACCTTGTGCTTGCGAGGCAGGCGCTGGAACCACTGAGCTAACGCTCCGGCCCTTGACCATACTGTTTTTTGCAAAAGCATGGGAGATTTTTTTTTTCTCACCAGATGACATTCCTTTGGCACACTTTTAGGATCATAGGATCTTCGTAGTTGTAGTTGACCTTGGAGGGCCAGGGCCAAAATATTGGCTGCCTTTCTAGCCCAGTTACCTTTTTTAGCTCTGGCCTGTGGAACACCCAAGAGAGATCAGTAGCATAGCATATGCAATTGAGTACTGAACTCAACTATTAAATCTATCTGTATATAAACCATTTAGGAATAAAAACATAGTTTTAGGAAATTATTACACTTGCTAATCATGGTTGTTTTAGTGGTTGAGTCACTGTCTAAAGTTAATAGAAAAGGTCCTTGGGCCGGAGGGTTAGCTCAGTGGTTCCGGCGCCGGCCTCGCAAGCGCAAGGTCCTGAGTTCGATCCCTGGTAACCACATATAATGCTGGGCGTGGAGAAATGCCCACCAACAATCAACACTGCATACCATAATGCCGGACGTGGTGGGTCACGCCTGTAATCCCAGCACTCGGGAGGCAGAGACAGGAGGATTGCTGAGTTCGCGGCGGCTTGCCTGGGCACCATAGTGAGCTCAGGGCCAGCCTGAACTACAAAGCGAGACTCTGTCTCAAAAAAAGCAAAAAAAAAAAGAAAAGAAAAGAAAAGGTCCTTAACTAAAGAACTATACATAATATTTTAGCATGACAATTGTGACACACTTAAATGTGTGTCTACTGTAGAATAGCCATTGTTAGACATACTTACTTCCCCCAAAACATATGGCAAATATCCAAATCAAAAGATGAATACCATACACAATGTTTTAAGACCTGTACAATTATGGAGCATAAATACACCTTGCACATCAGTTCAATAGCAGTAATAAGTATCACAATTATATTAAACCTTATATCCTTCAATGTAGTTTGGTGCCAAAGGCATCTTTGTACTAACCGCCCCCCCTCTTTTTTGAGACAGTCTCATTTTGTGGATTACAGGCGTGAGCCACCATGCCCGCCTCTCCCCTTTTTTGAAATTAATATTTTGAAGATGACCAATGTAAGCATATCATAACACATTTAGATTTTTACCAATATAAATATTTTACATTTGTAGACCTTAAACCTTTGATGTGTACCAATGCAACTGATTTGTAATAATACTGAGATAATATTTGTAGGTTGAGTTTCTCATAAGACTGTGAAAGTACTGGTCCCATTAGTCAACAAAGACCAGAATAATTATGTTCTGGGCAGCTGCTCCTCCATTCACCAAGGGGAGTTCCAATTAGCAATCTCTAAGCTTCCATGCTTTTTATTCAAAAAGAAAGAAATTTTTTTTTTTTTTCTTTTTGGAGATAGGGTCTTGCTTTGTGGTTCAGGCTGGCCCTGAGCTCACTATGGTGCCCAGGCAAGCCGCCGCGAATTCAGCAATCCTCCTGTCTCTACCTCCCGAGTGCTGGGATTACAGGCGTGAGCCACTGCATCCAGCATTGTGGTATGCAGTGTTGATTGTTGGTGGGCGTGTCTCCATGCCCAGCGTTATATGTGGTTACTGGGGATTGAACTCAGGTCCTTGTGCTTGCGAGGCAGGCGCCGGAACCACTGAGCTAACCCTCCGGCCTGAATTTTTCTTTTTATAATTTGGAAAAACCAGACTGTGGCAATAAGTATTCTGTATGTAGCTGATAAAACTTTTTTGGATTATTGCAATTAAGGGAAAATATGTAAATTTGAGCGTCACTAGCAAACTATGGAAACAAAGGCATGCCCTTAATATTTATCTGAAAGTCAATTTAATTATGGGTGCATATCTTTCAGAAAAAAATTTTTTAAAGACTTAAAGAAAAATAATTACTGAGCTTAATTAGACAAGTTGTATAGTCAGACAAACATACAGATTTTTCTAGAGTGCACTCAAATATATTTGGCCAAACTGAACTATAGTATCTCTTGTATAATTTTTAGGCTTTTTTTTTTTTTTTTTTTTTTTTTTTTTGAGACAGAGTCTCGCTTTGTAGTCCAGGCTGGCCCTGAGCTCACTATGTAGTCCAGGCAAGCCTCGAACTCAGCAATCCTCCTGCCTCTGCCTCCCGAGTGCTGGGATTACAGGCATGAGCCACCACGCCCAGCACTAATTTTTAGGCTTTTAATTGTAATTAAGACCGGTCAAAAAATTTCTCTAGGCCAATTAACAGAGGTATTTTATGATTAGAATCAAGAGGAATGAAAAATGCTTCATACCTGTAAGGAACATTGTTAAGTTACTCTTGTAACTTAACATTGTTAAGTATTTTTCTTTTTGAGACAGGGTCTTGCTTTGCAGTTTAGGCTGGCCCTGAGCTCACTATGTAGCCCAGGCAAACCTCAAACTCAGCAATCCTCCTGCCTCTGCCTCCCAAGTGCTGGGATGACAAGCGTGAGCCACCACGCCCGGCTCCCCTAAGTATATTTTTATATATATATATTTAAGCTATGAATCTATGATTGTTCTCCCTCTGGAGGTGGTGTCATGGACTTTTTCTTGGCCCTGGTCCTCCAGACTTTACAGGGTTTGTTTTTATTTTTGTTTTTGTTTTTGTTTTGAGACAGGGTCTCAGCTTTGTAGTTCAGGCTGGCCCTGAGCTCACTATGTAGCCCAGGCAAGCCAAGCAAACTCAGCAATCCTCCTGTCTCTGCCACCGAGCGCTGGGATTACAGGCGTGAACCACCATGCCTGGCCCTGTGGTATGTGGTATTGATTGCTGGTGGGCGTGAGTCATCACGCCCAGCATTCCATGTGGTTACCAGGATCAAACTCAGGACCTTGCGCTTGCGAGGCAGGCGCTGGAACCACTGAGCTAAATCTCTGGCCCTTTACAGGGTTTTTTTTAGCAGCAGCATGGGTTCTCTAGGTTGATGTTGTCCCTTTTCCTTTTTCTTTGTCATCTCGATCTCTGTTGTTGCTTTCATTTGGGTGGTTACATCCAGAGCCAGGCCCCTCATCTCCTCCTCAAGCGCTGCCAGTCCTGTGCGAACCAACCGCTCTGGGAGCCACTGCAGGCCCTCAGCATCCTGAGGAAAAACACAAAGATGCCCTCGTCACCAAATAAGTACAGGGTCAGGACCATGCCATTGGCCAGTTAAAGGATCTTTCCTGGTAACTTGAGCATAAGAAGTGGACTGAGAATTCCAAAAATGCTGTGCTGCAGATTTTCCCCAGCGGTCAAGAATTTAAAAATTTAAAATAAAGCATGAGATAAACAGTTTTGAGGCATCAGGGGGCATAACTCCCCCCTTTATCTGTCTGTCTGTCTGTCTATCAGTCATCTATCTGTCTACCAACCATGGCAGGGAGTCGGCATCCTGAGGGGGCCAAGCCCACTCCTTCCAGGGCCTGGGTCACCTGTCAGAGTGGCCAGAAACCGCTTCCAGACCTCCAGGTCAGCTGCCCAGAAGGCGGCTACGCTCACCACGATACCACCCCAATCCACCCCCTTTAGGGCATTTTTGCAGTCAGGCGTTCCAAGACACTCTCCATAACTTCTAAAATAGCCAAGCAAGAACAAAACAACACAGCAGACACCACAAACAGAGTACCAGTAGAGCACATGAAGGGGAAGACAAAGGCAATATTATAGATTCCACGGATCAACACAAACCATAAAAGGGAGCAAGATCCCTCCAAAGGAGTTTAGGGATGTCTCCCCACTCCTCAGGCAGGAAGTCCAATAGCACGTGTGCCTAGACTTACATACCGCAACCAAACCAAGATGATCCCAGATCAACCGAGAAAGATAGTTACTAGACACATAGAAGATACAGAGAAATTCACCTATCGATTTTGAGTAATGTGCTCAACGTGGCAGGTGTTCCTAGGGGAGTAATCCCTTAGGCTACCACGAGATCCCTGTTTCTTGGTAACCAGCATGACCAGGGACCTTTATTGGTTTGCTTAAAATTTTTCAGAGATGGGCCAGAGGGTTAGCTCAGTGGTTCTGGTGCCTGCCTCACAAGCACAAGGACCTGAGTTCGATCCCCGGTAACCACATATAATGCTGGGCGTGGAGACACACCCACCAACAATCAACACCGCATACCACAATGCCAGACATGGTGGCTCACGCCTGTAATCCCAGCACTCGGGAGGCAGAGACAGGAGGATTGCTGAGTTCGCGGCAGCTTGCCTGGGCACCATAGTGAGCTCAGGGCCAGCCTGAACTACAAAGCGAGACCCTGTCTCCAAAAAGCAAAAAAAAAAAAAAAAAATTTTTTTCAGGGAATCTTAGACAAGTAGCACAATTATCAAGTTGTCACAATATAATCTGTAAAAACAACTTGTGACGTCACATTTGTACAGGATGTTTTTATAAAGTACAAAGTTTGTTCACATTTTAAACATCAGATAGGGGTGACTTATAAAATGAAGATTCTTAGGTCCCAACAAAACAATGAGTGAAGAGGAAGCCAACCCAGTTACAGCCTAGGGGTTGGGGAAATAGCAAGTTACCTCTTTTCCTGTGACTTTTTTTTTGGAGACAGGGTCTCTCTTTGTAGCCCAGGCAAGCCTCAAACTCAACAATCCTACTGTCTCTGCCTCCCATGTACTAAGATTACAGGTGTGAGCCACCACGCCCGGCATTGTATGTCGTTACCGGGATCAAACCCAGGACCTTGCACTTGCGAGGCAGGTGCTGGAACCACTGAGCTAAATTAAATCTCCAGCCCTCCTGTTAAAACCAAATAAAAATATTGGATTTAATGTTAAACTGCCAAAGAAAAAGTAAAAGCAGGGCACACACTTAAGGCTTGATGAAAAAATTACAAGCTCTCTAGGTGGCACAGAACAGTAGACACTGATTTATACATTATGATCTTATAATCTGAAATTTTTAACCAAGGCCTTTTAAATAAATTGACAACTCACACCAACCTGATTTAGGCTCAGTTATACACAATGAATAAACAGTGTGTTCTTTGGGAAGTAAGATGTTTGTAACTAAGTAACTGTGCTATACTTCTGCTGCAGTAAAGTTTGAACAATTGCACTTAAACTATTTTCTGTTTTTCTCAGCAAAAACATACAGGATAAACACAGGAGAAAGCTTGCTAGCCAGTTAGGGGTTCAATAATGCAGAATGGAGAAGTTTAGACACAGCTAGGACTCGGCAAGTCTAACACACTAAAACTATGATTACATTTTGAAAGAAAATGTACAAAAAACAATAAAAATTGAGATTTTTTTCATTTGAAAGTAATCTTAATGCTGTTAAATTTATAAATGTTAATTTGAATACCTAATCCTATTTTATCTAAAACACGCACTGTAAACATAAATCTTTTTTTTTTTTTTGCTTTTTGAGACAGGGTCTCGCTTTGTAGTTCAGGCTGGCCCTGAGCTCACTATGGTGCCCAGGCAAGCTGCCGCGAACTCAGCAATCCTCCTGTCTCTGCCTCCTGAGTGCTGGGATTACAGGCGTGAGCCACCATGTCTGGCATTGTGGTGTGTGGTGTTGATTGTTGGTGGGCGTGTCTCTAGGCCCAGCATTCTATGTGGTTACCGGGGATCAAACTCAGGAACTTGTGTTTGCGAGGCAGGCGCCGGAACCACTGAGCTAACCCTCCAGCCCCATAAATCGTTTTTTTACATGCCAATGTCTATCATGGTTTGAAATGGAGAGAATAGATTTATTTCTCTTAACCTGTAAGTCAGTAGGTGTTTCTTTACAGTTAACTTTAGTAAAACTTATACAAAATAGTAATTAACAATGATCTTCTTTACTTGTTAAGTCACAGGTAAACACCTCTAAAACTGCATTTTGTTGAAGTTCCCGTCCAAAAGTGTAGAAAAACTGAACTATATGAATATTGAAAAGCTAAAAATTCCTTAATTTTTTATTCTTGGTACCACTATCACAATTTACAAGGTAAATTATCTGATGTATTTGGGATGACTGTCTCAAAGTAACCTGTAGCTTTTCTGACAACTCTTTTCTCTCTCCTGCTAAGAAACTAGCTCTTTTTGTCGTCTTTTTAAACCTTCTGTTTACTATATCTATTACTTTTATCACCAAATCTGTAATCACTATCATAGGGACTGCCAGAACCCTTTTACAAAACTGATTTAATACTGTCAAATTATGAACACATTGTTAAACTCATTATTTGTATTATTTTAAACCGAAGCAAGTAAAATTTATATCTCCTCAAACCTTTTTTTTTTTTTTTTGAAACAGGATGTCACTTTGTAGTTCAGGCTGGCCCTGAGCTCACTGTGTAGCCCAGGCAAACTTTGAACTCAGCAATCCTCCTATCTCTGCCTCCGGAGTGCTAGGATTACAGGTGTGAGCCATCACACCCAGCACTGTGGTATGTGATATTGACTGCTGGTGGGCATGAGTCACCACACCCAGCATTGTATGTGGTTACCCAGGACTGAACTCCCCAACCTTGTGCTTGTGAGGCAGATGCCGGAACCACTGAGCTAAATCTCCGGCCCTCTCCTCAAACCTTTTACAACTTGTTACAGGTCCTCAAATTAAGCTTTTTTTTTTTTTTAATCTCTTTTCACACACTGGCACAACCAGACATTTTTACTTAAAAACAAAACCACTGGGCCGGAGGATTAGCTCAGTGGTTCTAGCCCCTGCCTCGCAAGGTCCTGAGTTCGATCCCCGGTGACCGCATACAATGCTGGGTGTGGAGACTTACACCCACCAGCAATCAATACCACACACCACAGTGTCAGGAATGATAGCTCATGCCTGTAATCCCAGCACTCGGGAGGCAGAGACAGGAGGACTGCTGAGTTCAAAGCTGGCGTAGGCTACATAGTGAGCTCAGAGCCAGCCTGAACTACAAAGCGAGACCCTGTCTCAAAAAAAACCACAAAAACCACTTTATTTTTTCCTTTTACTTACTACCAGTCAACTACCTTTCTACTTGCTTTTCAGACATTAAATCTTGCAACAACATTTTATAGTCTTTTTCTAAAATTTATCGAGTTATTTTGTCTTTACCACCTTGTAATGTTACACTTTAAAAATGACAATTTTTTAATTGGCTTAAAAACAGTATGACTCTCAAAAAGTTACAAAAGCAAATCCTTTTTTTTTCCCACTATTTTCCATCATTTTTACAGTTGCAATCTTGCCATACTTTTTAGTCTCTCAAATTATATTTTTCTGTATCTTTTTTTTTTTTTTTTTTTTTTTTTTTTTTTTTTTTTTTTTT
>PVIC010000756.1:21443-68673 GCA_004025085.1 Thryonomys swinderianus | reverse complement strand
GCACACATTGCTGTATTTACCTCTTATTTTATCCTATTAACAAAACATAAATTTATCTTTTTGTGTAACATCTGTTACCCCTCTCTTTGTAAATCATACAAAATCTTTTTATAAATGTATCTTTTTTTGGGCCGGAGGGTTAGCTCAGTGGTTCTGGCGCCTGCCTCGCAAGTACAAGGTCCTGAGTTGGATCCCCGGAAACCACATACAATGCTGGGCGTGGAGACTCATACCCACCAGCAATCAATACCACATAGCACAGTGCCGGTCGTGGTGGCTCACGCCTGTAATCCCAGCACTGGGGAGGCCGAGGCAGGAGGATTGCTGAGTTCCAGGCTTGCCTGGGCTACATAGTGAGCTCAGAGCCAGCCTGAACGACAAAGCGAGACCCTGTCTCAAAAAAAAAAAATATATCTTTTTTTATAGTTTTTAACATTTTTTACTTACTATGCACCTCTAATAACAAATTTTCAGCTATTAAAGTTTGAAGTGATTTCCTTTGCTCTTAGATCCTTACATTTTACAATTTGACTAACTCTCACAGGAGCAACCTTGAATTTTTATCAGGAATCAAGATACAGAAAAGGCAAGTTAACTTTATACTCACAATCTAAGAATTCTGTAAGAAACTTTTTTTTTGTTCTCTTTGCCCTGCAGCATTAGCAACCACTGGACATGTCAGATGAAATCCTTCTGCAGTTTCATCTTGATCAGCGGCCTGCCTTAGTGCCTTTTGTAAGGGCGAAAGCTGAGGCCTTTTTTGGTTAGGTTCATGCACCAGGATGGACATAGGTGGCACCTCTTAAGGGTGATCACTTAAGGGAGGTGCTCTGATTAAAAGCAACCAAAAGATTCTCTGGGGGATCAAAGCCAGCAAGAACCCAGGGAGCCGGACGGGGTTTTAGTGGCACAGGATAAGGAGGGGGCAACAGGATGAAACGTGAGCAACCAAATCCTTCATCTGTTGTTCCATGCCGTCTATTTTTTCCTCCCAAATTCTGACACATTCTTTTCATATCCTTTTCTCCCTTTTTATCTCCCTGTGCTAGTATCAACCAGTCTTTAGGTATTTCTTCTCTAGTTCCATATAATTTTACTATTTCTTCAAGTAATTTTTTCTCTTCTGAAGAACAGCTGTCACAAGGATCCTCATAATCATTTTCCATTGCCTTTTTTTTTTTTTTTTTTTGAGACAGGGTCTCGCTTTGTAATTCAAGCTGGCTCTGAGCTCACTATGTAGCCCATGCAAGCCTCAAACTCATCAATCCTCCTGTCTCTGCCTCCCAAGAGCTGGGATTACAGGCATGAGCCACCACACCCGGCTCCATTGCCTTTTTAAAAGCTTTCTTGCTATCCTGATTTTTTTAAAAAGCCTTTTTACAGTCTCCTTTACCACCAGATGGTACCCCCTCCTCTTTTCTTTTTCTCTACGGAAATTTCCTCCTCCTGCCCTAGAGGATCCTCCTCTATGGAGTTTACTTTTTCTTCTTCACTGGTTTCCTCTTCCTTTTGGGCTACAGGAGAGGACCCCTATCGGGATCCTTCATGCCTAGGGTCCAAACAATCTCTAATCAAATTCCATAAAAACAAAGCATCCACCAGGACCCCTTTTGGGCCATGGGCATTATAACAATCATGCGAACTGTCTCCCACCTTTTGCCATGTTTCCAAGGTGACGGTCCCACTGTCAGGAAACCAGGGGCAAACCTCCTCCACAAAACCCAAAATGCATTCTAACTGAGCTTGTCCAACTTTAGTACTTCTAGATGTAAACATATTTTCAAAACCTGCCCAAAGACTTCCCTACTAGTACCTTGTCCCATAATTTATTACTCCCAACAAGAATGCTCACCACCACCCACTTTTTTCTTGGGGCGTCCTTCACCAATGTCCCTCTCCTCAGGTCCCTGTTCCGGGCGCCACTTGCCAGGGCCAGCCAGCAGAATGGGACAGCACCTGAGTGTGTGGGGTGGTGAGGATTAAGAAAAACACAAGACAGACAAAGATGGGATTCGGAGGACCTCGGATAATTCTGAAGGCCCCGAGTTTATTCTTCAGTGCTCTTTTATAGCATTTCTTTGCCCACGTGCAAAGCTTGCAATTGATAATATAATTAGTGGTTAGCATCTAGGGTTAGCATGATTAAAATCTAAATCTCCAGGAACTCAGAGTGCAAAGATAATCTTGTCTGGCAGCCAGTACCTAAAAATTTCTGGAATGTGCTCTCTCTGCTCCTAAAACTTCTCCCCAGGTGATCTGCACGTTTCTTAACTTACTCTAAAGACTAGCCCAGGCTTTTGAGGCACGAGCCTTTGTCTCTGAGAGTACTTCCCTTATGGGGGGAGGTAGGGAGAGGCTCAGGGCAAAATGCAAGGTAGTTTCCTGGTGAGGAAGCAAGCCCCCCACAGTAACTGAGGGCAGCTCCCAGAGAGCAGACCCCTGGTTTAGGGCAATGCCCCAGCCCAAGCCCATGTGAGCCGCTTCCCACATTCGTCTCTTGTTCTAAAGATCCTTTCACCTCATTTACCTCTTGCTGCTTTCAAGATTGTTTCTTGTCTCTGGTTTTCTGCAGGTGTAATGCCTGGATCATGCTATCCCGAGGAACACTAACCCACGCATGTAATGAACAAGGGCACTTTTATTAGCACAGCATGCAGTGGGTCTAACAGTGTTGGGTTGGAGACCCCAAAGAATGGGTACCGCCCCCTTTTAAGGGCAGTACAGGTTACACACGGGAGGGGGACCTAAACCTCCTAGTAATTGTTTAACAGTTTGATCTATCATACTTATCGGGTGGTCATTGGTAGAGGGGGGAAAAGGAAATACAGTGATCTTGTGGGAGGGGTGACAAAGGAAATCCTTGGTGGGAACAGCCCTAGCGATTAACTCACCAGTAAATTTGGTAAGTTATGTGAACTAGGTCCACTTAAATTTACCAGGAAATCACTGTGCTTGGTGACCATGGCAACCAGCAACCTCATCGATTCCCTTAGTTTTTCAGGGAAACTTACACAATTAGCAAGTTGTCACAAGTTACTTTTACAGAATATATATCACATTTGCACAGGATGTTTTCAGAAGGTGCAAAGTTTGTTTACATTTCACACATCAAATAGGGGTGACTTATAAAATGAAGATTCTTTGGTCCCAACACAGGCTTCATATTATATGCCTGTGTTTCTGTAGCTTGGGGAGTTTTGTTCTGCTGATAATCTCCAAATTTGTTGGATCTCTGGTGTTTGTCATTAATCTTGGGGGCTTTTGGCCATTATTACCTCAAGTATTTCTTTGCTCGTGCCCTTGAATGTTCTGATTGTCTTGTGTTGTTGTTCTTGGATTTCATTGCAAGGAGCTTCTGTCAACATATCCTGCAGCCCACTGGTTCTTTCCTTGGCTTTGTCCACTCTGTTGCTGAGCCCATCACAAGACCCTCTTCATTGCTCTTACTGTAGACATTTCTTTCCTTCTCTCCTCACACGACCTATCCATTCTAATAGGCCAGCACTTCTCATATTAATCATTTTAGATCCCCTGTCTGGTCACTTCTGGGGATTTTTTGTTTGGTTTTGGTTTTGGTTTTTGCTACTGGGGATTGAACTCAGAACTGTGCTTGCCAGGCAGGTGCTGTGCCACTGAGCTATGTCCCTGGCCCACTCCCATTCATGTCTGTCTCCACATTCTGAAGATAGTTGTGTAGTGGCTCTCAGATCTTTCATTGGCTTTCCCCTGGATTTCATATGTTCTTTGTACCTGAAGTTCCTTCAGTTTCTCAGCCCTTTGTCTCTCTGAGAGCTTTCTCTCTGGATCAGTTTTCAGGTCTGCAATTTTCTAATGATGCCTGACATGCCAGTTAGTATTAATTATTCCTGTAATTCTTACTAATGAGCTTCGGTTTATTTTTTCAAATCTGCCCAACAGCTTTTTATATTCCTTTGTTTCTTGATTTTAAAAAAATTTTTTTTTCCAGGGGCCGGAGAGTTAGCTCAGTGGTTCCGGCGCCTGCCTTGCAAGCACAAGGTCCTGAGTTTGATCCCCAGGAACCACATACAATGCTGGGCATGGAGACTCACGCCCATCAACAATCAACACCACATAGCACAGTGCCAGGTGTGGTGGCTCACACCTGTAATCCTAGCACTCGGGAGGCAGAGACAGGAGGATTGCTGAGTTCGAGGCTTGCCTAGGCTACATAGTGAGCTCAGAGCCAGCCTGAACTACAAAGCGAGACCCTGTCTCAAAAAAAAAAAAAAAAATTCCAGTACTGGCGGTTGATCCCAAGGGTTCAGAAGTGCTAGGCAAATCAGCACAAAGCCTTCATTGGTCTTCTGTTTAACTCTGTGTATGTGTGTGTGTCTGTGTCTGTCTGTGTGTGTGTCTGTCTGTGTGTTTACAGGGGATTAAGCACAGGCTTTGCACTGAGCTATATTCTGAGTAGTTTTTGTTTTTGTTTTTTTTGAGATAGGGTCTCACTTTGTAGTTCAGGCTGGCCCTGAGCTCACTATGTAGCCCAGGCAAGCCTCGAACTCAGCAATCCTCCTGCCTCTGCCTCCGGAGTGCTGGGATTACAGGCGTGAGCCACCACGCCCGGCATTGTGCTATGTGGTATTGATTGCTGGTGGGCGTGAGTCTCCACACCCAGCATTGTATGTGGTTGTGGGGGGGAGAATTTAGGACCTTGCGCTTGCAACTCAGGTGCTGGAACCACTGAGCTAACCCTCCGGCCCTGTTTTGTTTTTTGTTTGTTTGTTTGTTTGTTTGTTTGTTTGTTTGTTTTGCTTTTTGGAGACAGGGTCTCACTTTGTAGTTCAGGCTGGCCCTGAGCTCACTATGGTGCCCAGGCAAGCCACCGCGAACTCAGCAATCCTCCTGTCTCTGCCTCCCGAGTGATGTTTTGTTATTTTTGAGATAGGGTCTCACTGAAATGTCTAGGCTGAGCTTAAACATGTATTCACCTGCCTCAGCCTCCCAGAGTGCTATGTTTGAATGAAACATTGAGTGTTTAAATCTATTTTTATTATTCCTCTGACATCACTCAAGTATTTTCTTTTTTAGATCTAGGTAGTTTTTTGTTTGTTTTTGTCTTTTTTTAATCCTAAGGTTGTGTCTGTGCAGTTTACTTTGCAATCCCTCCAGGCCCTTCCAAGGGGACACCTCCTTAGAGAATTTATTTCTGCTGGTGCCAAGTGCCAGTGTGGTACTGACCCTCCTCTTGAGAGTCCAGATCTGCAGCCTCCTATGGGCCAAGTGTCATCCCACATCACTTAGTAACTGACATGTCACGTGTACCCTCGGAGCAGCCACCCTTCCCTCCACCTCTGCCTCATATCTCTCACTATTTTTTACTACTGTGTGTCCTTTGCCCTTGGCCTACAGCTTATTATTGAGCTGTTTTTGTAGGTGCAGACTTTCATAGCCTCTATGGTGCTAGGTGGAGCCTTGGCCCACAGCAGAAGGCCTCTGAGGGCAGAGCAAGCTAGGAAGAAGGTATTTTGCTCCCACCCCTTATCCTGCCTTTTCCCAGGCAGATTTCTCCCTGGCCAGGGGCTGCTAGGTCACTGTTCTGCAGGGCCAGAAACCAAGACTCCCAACTTTAAAGCTTGCCTTTTCATCTGACACAGTCACTGTACTAAGAAAGACATGGTTCCATTTGAAATAGAAAGATACTTGGGCTGGGGATTTAGCTCAGTGGTTCTGGTGTCTGCCTAACAAGTGCAGGGTCCCAAAGTCAATTCCTGGTACCACACACCACAAAGCCAGGCATGGTGGCTCAGGCCTATCATCCCAGCACTCAGGAGGCAGAGGCAGGAGCATTGCTGAGTTTGAGGCTTGCCAAAAAGAAAGAAAGAAAGAGAGGAAGGTAGGAAGGGAGGAAGGGAGAGAGGGAGGGAGGGAGAAAGTTAGGAAGTTAGGAAAGGGGGAGAGAGAGAGAAAGGAAGAGAAAGAAAGAAGGAAGGAAAGAGAAGGAAGAAAGAGAAAGAAACTTTGAATTGCCCCAGAAAGAAAGAGAAAGAAATCTTGAATTGCCCTCTGGGAACATGGGGAAAATTCAGAAGGTTCAACAAGTTCAGTGCATTGGCAAAGCCTTAGAGTGGGAGGTGGTCCCCATTCAGCCCTGGGCCAAGTGGTCTCAGTCCCTTTTTAGCTTTATGGGCTGGATTATGCGTCTGTCTGAGTTATCCTGAGATGTGTGCACAGCCACTGCAGATGTGTTAGAAATTGTCCTAGTTAACTTTCTCCATTGCTAGGACAAAATACCCGTCACCTGCAAGTTAAGGGAGGAATATTTATTTCAGTTACAGTTTGCAGAAGCTTCGGTCCATAGCCGACTGATTCTAAGGTGGGGTGGCATGACAGAAGGGCATCTCAAAGGAGCAACATTTCATGGCAGGGTAAGCAAAAGGCAGCAGTAGCAACAGCAGCAGCAGCAACAGCAGCACTTTCCTTCTGTCCCTTTCTGTTCCATCCAGACTCTAAGCCTACTAATCAGTGCTGTTCCAACCCAAAGTGAGGCCCCCCCCTTACCCTGACCTCAGTATCACACCCTTAATCCACATTTGCACACCCTGATCCAGCCAGCTCCAAAATTCCCACCTAGGACCGAATGAGGAGTTAGAGGGTCATCTAGCCACAAGCCGAAACAGAAATAGTTAAAATATGGCACAGGCGTGGTGGCTCACACCTGTAATCCCAGCACTCGGGAGGCAGAGACAAGAGGATTGCTGAGTTCGCAGCGGCTTGCCTGGGCACCATAGTGAGCTCAGGGCCAGCCTGAACTACAAAGCGAGACCCTGTCTCCAAAAAAAGCAAAAAAAAAAAAAAAAAATATGGCACAGGCGTATACTCAGGTTAAGGGGGGACACTTCTGTGAGGAAAACTGAGACATAAATAGTGATTTAGCGGTCCTGCAGTCCTGAACCTAAGCTTTATTTTAGAGGTAGAATTCAGCTCTTCCACCCTGAGAACTGGCAAGGTGGTCCTTTGCCTTTTTACCATCTCTGAGAGGAACACTGAAAAGCCTGTCAGTCAGTCAGAAATACCGAATAGAGCCACATGTCTGAATTGTCTTGTTCCTGGGATATATGGATTAATTTGTGTGTCCCCACCCCACCCTGTCCTTGCCTGTCAGCTTTTGCACCCACACCCCTGGTGTCCAGCCTGGTGTTGGGGGGTGGTATCAGTGGGGAGGTCAGGTTGAACCCACTCGGAGAGGAGAGCATCTTAGTGTAAGCATTGCTCAGTGCTGGCATTTGTGTCAGGGCTTTCGCTTGGAGCAGGAACACCCTGTATGAATTGCTTCCTCTATCTGATGCAGAGAGCTGTCCAGAATCTGAGCAGCTGAAGGTTGGTAGGTTTGTGTGAACAGTGAGATCAGTGTGCCTTCGGAGTGGACTCGCTGGTGCACTCAGGGGTGGGACCTGAAATGGTCTAGGTGACTGGTGATGGTCTATCCTGAAAGAAGCCCTGGAGCTGCTGAGCTCAGTGGCATCTGTACTGAACCACGGAGAACAGCACAACTCGTCCTGGCATTGGCTGCCCTTGCCTTCAGTCTCTACAGCTGGGTTTCTGAAGTGTTACCTTGCTCCTTTAAAGTTGGTACCTTCCTTATTTCTTTAAGTAAACATTTATTGAACACCCAGTATGTGCCAGGCCTGTGCTATGCTCTAGGTGAAACAAAATGAGTTAATTCTGGTTCATGTTTTTGAAGAGTTTGCGGTCTAAAAAGGAGACAGAAACATAATGAAGATAACACCTCAGAATGTCGTGGTTTGCCTAGTATAATTGGAAGATACCATTAGAGAAGTAACTCTGGGGAGGGAGACTGTGAAGCCTCAGGGTGGCTTTGCAGAGTAGGAGACTGAAATAAGGTTTTGAAGAGAAGGCAAGACCTTGCTAGAGCCGAATGTGGTAGAGCCCACATGGCCAAACTGCCTTTCCAGAAGTCCACGCAGACAGCACCCAGCTTTGTACGTTGAGAGACTCAGGAAGTGCTTATGTCACTTCTGCCATGCAGGTGCCTCATAGCCAACAAGATGGGCCACTTTTCCAGAGTCAAGAGTGCAGGCTTATACTGAGCTGACTCAGCGACACTGAGCTCCAAGACTTACGTTCCATTGATTACTATCAAAGCAGTGCAGCATATAGCTTTCCACCCGTGTAGAATCTAGTGTGTGTGTGCAAATGGTTGTCTTTGCTCTTTGCTCCTGGGGGCTCCTTGTCATCCTGAGGGCCTATCTGTTCCTACAGCTAAGTTCCACACGTACAGCTCCCTCCCCGCTGTCTCGAGGCCCTGAAGATCAGGGAATACACTGAGCTTTACCAGGAACCAGGAGGAATTACTGCCCACTTCCTCTCTGCTGGGGGTGTGGGAGAGCCTGGGTGCAGCTGGGGATTGGTCAGCCAGTTGGTTTGTGCCCAGAGAACATAGTCTTAGAAAATGATAGTTCCTCACCTTTGCATTCTGCCTGCTTCCTGCAGGCCAGGAAGATCTTAGCAGAAACTGGAGGTAGGTATTTTTAGGTTACAGATGAGAAAACTAAAGCACAAAAAAGAGTGAGTGATTTGCCTGAGGTCACACAGCTAGTCAGAGGGAAGCTGAGAGGCAGGTGGGACTCAAGTTCACATTACCTGTGTTGTTGGCTATGCCCTGCTGTAGGCCCTGAACTTGATGTTCAGTCTGTTCCTCCTTCCCTTACCAGCTTCCCTCTTCACCCTCCTGCCCTCACCCTCAGTCTTCTCCCACTTCTTCTGACCTGCCCTCCTGTCACAGTGGGTCTCCCAGCACAGACCTGGCAGGGTCATCTCCTCTGCCACCTCAAATCTCCTGGGCTCCCATGCGCCTCCAGCAGTCACCCAGCCAGCTCTGGTTTAGCCACTGCCCACCGTCCTGAAGCCCCGATATATGTGACCATCCCTGGAGTCTGCCCTGCCCTTCCTCTTTCCCCTGGCAGCCCCTAGGGTTCTCTAAGCCGCCCACTGCAGCTGGACACTCCACCCCCAGGGTTTCCACTTATCCCTCATCTTGGACAGTAAGATTGCCAGGGTCCCTCCCCAACACCAAACATTTCGCTTCTCCAGGGTAAGGTCCTGACTGGGTGTTTTCCTATTCAGCAGTGCCTAAATCCTGCCAGGGGAAGACTGTGTCCCGCATTGACCAGGGGTGCTCAGCAGGGCCAGGAGCTAGACGTCCTGTTTCCTTGAGAAGCATCTGTGGCCATTAATCAGTAGCCTAGTGACACCTCACATTCAGGTGCGATCAGTAAGGAGAGAAATCAGGAGGCCCGGGGGCCTGTGGGGTTTGCCTTGGTCCTGGGTGCAGGTGTGAGCCTGTGGGAGCAGAAGGGCTGGTGGCAGTGAGCCTCCGAAGGCGCTACCTGGGCTGCAGCCTGTGAGTAAATGCGTGATAGGTCCCCATAAAGAGCACAAGCAGGTCAAGATGGAGAGGTGCTTCAGGGTCCAAAGACAGGGAAGGGAAAACCTGTGAGTCTAGGCCAGAGGGAAGCCATTCCAGTTCCCTGTGTTTCATGCAGCCATGATGAGGTATTGGATTTGTCTTGGAAGCAGCAGGAAGCCCTGTGATGCTTGCAGCAGGGCATGGTACCCAGTAGAGATCACTCAGCTGCTTTGCAGCAGGGATCGGTAGGAGCCCACACACAGGCTACCAAGAGTGTGGCCATTAGGATGGCAGGTGCCGGGCTAGGCCTGGGTGCAGGATCGCGCAAGAAAGGCTCAGGAATGCACGGGTGTGCAGCACTCTGTAAACATGCGCACTGCTCGCCACCTGCCAGCCCTCATCGCCTTGCCTTGGCGCCCAGCCTGGCTTGCCAGGGCCTCAGCTCTCAAGCCCCCCCTGGAATTCCACTAGTTCGTGCTGTGCTGAGGCATGCCCAGGAGTGAGGGCAGTGGAAGGCGCACCCTTTCCCTCAGTGATTCCAAGTTGACTTGCCAGCAGCAATCATTAAAATGCGAGAGGAGAAGGTGCCGTAGGTACATGAGTCACATTCGAAACATCACTAGATGTGAGGTGTGTCAGAGCTACGAAGTTGTCCACAGGCGTCCATTGCTTTGAAATTCACCACTGCTTCAGATTGACCTACATGTCTGGACTTAAAAATAAGCCACATGGCACTTTGCGAGATGTGCTACCCCATGGGCACCAGCTCGTGGGGGGCACATCCCTCAAGGTTGCACTCATAGTTGATCTGTTTATAGTCAAGCTACTCTTAGATAAGCAGATTATTAATTTCGATATGTGATTAGAAAATTTTTTTTTGTAGGCTTTACCGCCAGCACCTGTTCAGAATCACACAAATAAGCATCAGGTATTCAATGCATCTCTTCAAGACCATATTTATCCGAGCTGTTTTGGGAGTACTCCAGAGTGGAATAGTTCTAAATTTATAAGTGTTTGGGGATCAGAAGTGATGAATGATAAGAACTGGAATTCTGGCACTTTCTTGCCAGATACAATTTCTGGTAAGGAATTTGTTAAAACTTTCTTAAGATTTAAAGATTATCCAAGCCAAGTAGATTGCCATCTTTGGTGTGGCCTCCCGTGGATCCTAAAAGCAGCAGTGCAGCTGCTTCCCCGGCCCCTCTGCAGCGGCCCCGAGAGCCTCCCCTCCGAAGCTCCCCCACCCTCTCAGTCCGCACTCAGGGCCACTGCACTGATGGCACAGAGCACAGCTCTGGCTCCAGGCCCCACTCCAGGGTGCTGATTGGCACAGAGAGCTGCACTGGTGGGCCCCGCACTGCTGCAGCTCTACTCTCCAGGGCCTGGGCCTGGCATTTAGTTCTCAGGCCTGGCGACAGCCAGACCTCAGTCCAGAGAACAGGACCAGGAGCCAGTGCCACAGCACACTCAGGTACGGTGCCTCTGCCCGTGCCTGGTTTCTGTATTGACCCCAAGCGGGATTTCTCCCCTCTCACGAGCTGCTTCCTCCCCCAGTTGCCTGAGCTACTGAGGCTCAGCTATAACTTCCACCACAGGTTGAGGGGCTGGTACCTGTACCTCCTCTCTGTCTTCATGTGGCTCAAGCTTCTGGCAGCCCCCGCCCCCACCTCTTGCATGTGCTCAGAACAGAAGCTAGACTTGATATCCTGATCTGTGTTTGGAAAGGATTTCTAGCTGTGTGACCTTGGGCAAGTTGCTTAGCCTCTCTGAGCCGCAGTTTCATCATCTTTAGGATGGAAATAACAGTACCAAACTCAGAACATAGTTTTGAGATATTAAATAACTTTGTAAAGCACCTAGCACAGGGATTGGCACATAGTAGATGCTCAATAAATTTCCACTTTGGGAATAAAAACTGGTTGCCTAGCATCACCCCAGAAGAGTCCTAACTCAGCAGTCCCGCGTTCAGTCCTTAGTGTGCCCTGCAGATTTCACTAGGTGCTGTTTGTCTTAGAAGTCCTAATTTTCCCATTCTTCCCTGAAGGGAGTGATCTCTTAGGCCCAGCACTCTCAGAAACAGGACCTGAAGCCCTTCCACCTCCGCAAAGCTGTGAAGCATCTACAGCTTTGGATAATAAAGATAAAAAAAACGCTGCAAAAAAAAAATGTTTGTACAATTTCCAAGATGCTTTTATGGAAGCAAACAAAGTTGTCATGGCCACCTCCTCCGCCACCTCCTCCGTGTCCTGCACGGCCACCACGGTGCAGTCCAGCAACAGCCAGTTCAAAGTGTCATCCAAGAGACCTCCTTCGATAGGTAAGGCCCCGTCACCTGGACCCCAGCAGCCACTGGGATGGCTTCCTTTCCCTCATCTTGGTGTCGCTGTCACACCCAGCCAGAGGCACATGGGCAGTCACGGGAAGGGCTCCCGCACAGACAGCATGACAGTCGCTGTCACACCATGTGCCCTGGGCTTTGCAGCACTGGCACTCGCCTCCCATAACTGCTCTCCCTGTTCTGAGGTGCAGAGTAGTCACTGCTTTCCAAGCACATGGCAGGTTCCTCCTCAGGAGCTGCTTTAGGAAAGTCCTGAGTCGAAGGCCGCCTGACATGTTGATTTGTTTACGAATAGTGAGAAGGGCCTGAAAGCGAAGAAGCAGTGAGAGAGCCAGGGTGATGGCGAGGGACAGGGTAGCTGGCTGGAAGGGCCTCACCAGCCAGAGCTGGGGCAGTGTGAGCATCAGAAAGAATAGTCACGGACCAGCCTGCTGGGGAGCAGTGTTAATGTGGTGGGTCGCTCACCCCCTCTCCAGCAGAGAGGCAGCTTCCTTCCACATCACACCGCTGCTGGGTGTGTGGCAAGGACAGAAACAGAAAGTCACCAACCGTTCTGTGGCCAGCAGTGCAGCAGCCACTTGAGGTCAGCAGAATCGGAGCATTTGAAACACTGGGCCCTGGGCTGGCAGTGTCGCTCTGCAGTTCAGTGGGAAGCACCTGCCAGCATCTGAGTGTCCCTGAGTTCGTCCCCAGCGGCACCAACAGTAAGCAAGAGAAAGAGAGAAAACCAGCAAGGCTGGGAAGCATGGCATTTGCACTGCACGTAGGACTGGCCCAGCACAGAGGGAAGCTGGCGCTCCATAGCTGACGGTGCTGCACACAGGACGTCGGGTGCTTCCTATTACCATGATGTGGTGAGGAGGGCTTAGACTCACCTTTTTTGTGTGGATTCGTACCCAGAACAACTCACCTGAATCTAATGAAACAAGATAAACCCAGGTTGGTGGGCAATGGGCCCTTTAGGATTTGTCCATCTTATGAACACAGAAGGGAAGAGGCTGAGCAGCAGAGCCTGGCGTGGAAGGCACAGCTTCTCCAGGTGTTGGGCCCAGACACCTGGGCTCAACTGTGCACACAGCAAGACATGAGACCGTGCAAAGCCACGCAAGATGGCTCTTAGCGCTTCAGACTCTCTCTGGGTCTGAACGCTTTGAGAACAGAAAGTGGGGCAATCTGTAAAAAGGAGACGGGAAAGTCGGTGTTTTCCTCAGCCATTGGCAGTGTCACTTGTGTCTCTACCCAGGTGATGTCTTCCACGGCATCAACAAGGAGGAGCACAGGCACTCTGCACCCGCCGCTCCCAGGAGCAGCCCCACGGGCCTAGCCCCGCTCTCCACCCTCTCGCCCGCTGCGCTCTCCCCAGCCTCCACACCTCACCTCACGAATCTTGCGGCCCCAACATTCCCCAAAACTACGACCATGGCTCCTGGCTTTGCAGACACACGCAAGAGCTTCTGTCCTGCCCCTGTGGCACCACCAGCCTCCACCACAGATGGCTCTGTCAGCGCCCCGCCCAGCGTGTGCAGGTGAGCCGTCCCTGGCGTGGGGAGGGGCAGAAACAGCCAGGTGCTTGGGGCTGTGCCCCTTAGGGCCTCTGCTAGTTCTGTCCAGGAAAGAGCAGTGGCCCGAAGATACAGCCCTAGAGTTAGAACCACTTTAACCACTGAAAATTAATAAATTAATTAAGAAATTTAATAAACTTTGCAGAGTAGAGAAAACACCATTCTTAACAGATTTTTATAAGTTCAAGCTGTCTTTGAACTCACTGTGTAGCCCCAAGTACCCTTGAGTTTGTGGCAGTGTTCCTGCCTCAGCCTCCTGAGTGCTGGGATTACACGTGTACCATCCCTCCTGCCTTTAAACTTGCCCACCTGAAGCCATCCTGCACCTCCTCTGCACAGAAGCAGTGGTGCGGGGGACAGACAGCGCAGTCAGAGGCCTGGGGGGTCAGCATGCCGCCTGGTGCCACTCCCCGACCACCGACTTGCCGCTGTAGCACACACCAGCCACCTGTGCTGTGTGGGCACACACATGGCGTCTGTGATGAGGACAGGCGGTGGGTGGCCAGGAGCCCCAGGGAGGACTCTGCTGACCAGCTGTGTGTGGCTTTGCAGTGACCCTGACTGCGAAGGGCACCGCTGCGAGAACGGCGTGTACGACCCCCAGCAGGATGATGGGGACGAGAGCGCTGATGAGGACAGTTGCTCCGAGCACAGCTCCAGCACCTCGACCTCCACCAACCAGAAGGAGGGCAAGTACTGCGACTGCTGCTACTGCGAGTTCTTCGGGCATGGCGGGGTAAGCACATGCCCGCAGGCACCGTGTGACCCGTGTGGGGTATGCACGCCATGACAGAGCAGTCAGGGTACAGGCAGAAGCAGCGGTTCTGCATCCGGCTTATACTTACTTAAAGAAAGAAGGTTTTATCACTGCATTTTCATATTTGTTTGTGATTTTTTAAATAGCTGATGAAGTAAGGGAGCTTATTGAACACACAGCAGGAAGACTGTTAATTATGGCACATTTACCTGTGTGATACGCTGTGTGGCTACTTAAGAGTTCTGTCTGGATGCCGGGCCTGGTGACTCACGCCTGTAACCCCAGCACTCGGAAGGTAGAGACAGGAGGATTGCTGAGTTCAAGGCTTGCCTGGGCTACATAGTGAGCTCGGGGCCAGCCTGAACTACAAAGCAAAACCCTGTCTCAAAAAAAAAAAAAAGAGTCTGTCTGGCCAGGTGTGGTGGCTCATGCCTGTAATCCCAGCACTCGGGAGGCAGAGGCAGGAGGATTGCTGAGTTCAAGGCTTGCCTGGACTACATAGTAAGCTCAGAGCCAGCCTGAACTACAAAGCAAGACCCTGTCTCAAAAAAAGGAGTTCTGTCTGGACATAAGTCCCCTTGTTAGCCAGATGCAAAGGATGTTGATGCATGTACTATGTCACATCTTTTCACAGTAGTAATTATATTTCAACAAACATCACCCTAGGGGAGGGTGTCTTGCTCACTTTTCTTGTTGCTGAGACCTGAAGTTGAAGGAAGAAGTGTGTACTCGGTTCACAGTTTGTAGAGGTTTCAGTCCACAATTGGCTGGCTCCAAGGCAGGCTGGCAGAGGGGCATCACAGAGCCAGCAGGAGGCAGCAGAAGACAGCAGCACTTTATACACCATCCAGGTTGCCACCCATAGGGGGCAGCACCCATGCCCAATGTGAGGCACCCTCAATCGCAGCGTCACACCTAGGCCCAACCATCACCAGAAAACCCTGCCTGTAATCACCTGAGGCTGTAGGGGGTCATCTGAATACAAGCCATGACAGATAGAAAAAGCAGAACATGCTGGTCTTTATCTCCTACTTTAGATCTGTCAACATTTCCTCAAGTGTGTACATGGTTTTAATAATAAGCAGTGTGGGGCCGGAGGGTTAGCTCAGTGGTTCCGGCGCCTGCCTCGCAAGCGTAAGGACCTGAGTTCGATCCCCGGTTCCCACATATAATGCTGGGTGTGGTGGCTCACGCCTGTAATCCCAGCACTCGGGAGGCAGAGACAGGAGGATTGCTGAGTTCGTGGCGGCTTTCCTGGGCACCATAGTGAGCTCAGGGCCAGCCTGAACTACAAAGCAAGACCCTGTCTCCAAAAAGCAAAAAAAAAAAAAAAAAGCAGTGTGATAGCAAGCCAAGTATGGTGGTGCATGCCTATAGTCCCAGCCATCAGAAGGCTGAGGCAGGAGAATCCTTGTGAATTCAAGGCCAACCTGGGCTACATAGTGAGATCCTGTCTCAGAAAACAGAACAAGAGAAGGATAGAAGTGGACTAAGAGCAATGAAGCAGCTGAAAAGGAGCTTGTAGATGGGTGGAAAGACTATAGACAGGCTTTTTGACATGAAAGAGTAAACATTAAACAAAAAAATAGATGGAGGGGCCAGGGATGTAGTTCAGTGGCACCACCACCCACCTCTCAAGAGCAAGATCCTGAGTTGGATCCTCAGTGCCACCAAAACAAAAACAAAAAATAGATGGAGTATATGTAATTGCATCTTTGCAGTTTAAAAAAATTCTTATGTAGGGGGGCCAGAGATTTAGCTCAGTGGTTCCGGCACCTGCCTAGCAAGTGCAAGGTCCCTGGTTCAATCCCCGGTAATCACACACAACATTACCAGGCATGGTGATTTACACTCACCAATCAGTGCCACATACCACAGTGCCAGGCGTGGTGGCTCACACCTGTAATCCCAGCACTTGGGAGGCAGAGGCAGGAGGATTGCTGTGAGTTCGAGGCTTACCTGGTCAACATAGCTCGGGGCCAGCCTGAACTACGCAGCTCGAGGCCCGTGTGTCTCGGAAAAGAAAAAAAAAAGAAAATTCATATGTGTTTATCTTTCATAATACAAAACCTTACCTTAACTACTTTTCACAATGAATATGTATAATTTAAGTAATTTTTTAAAATAACAGATTCGTTTTTAGAAATGTTCATGATTTGTTACGTTTAAATTTATAGCATAGCTTAGTTGTATTCTGATTTTTATAGCCTCCAGCTGCACCAACAAGTAGAAATTATGCAGAAATGAGGGAGAAACTTCGTTTACGGCTGACCAAGAGGAAAGAAGAGCAACCTAAGAAAATGGATCAGATCTCAGAACGGGAAAGTGTGGTTGACCACCGGAGGGTGGAGGACTTGTTACAGTTTATAAACAGCTCAGAAACCAAGCCAGTAAGCAGCACACGGGCGGCCAAGCGAGCCAGGCACAAGCAGAGAAAGGTAAGTGGTGGCTCTGTGGGGTGCTGCCTGGATGTAGTGGCCAGGTGCTTATAGCAGGTCACAGTGGGCAGTAAGGGAACCTCCTTCCTTGAGTGACTGGTGGCCTGAACTGGAAACTGGTTTAAAATCTCACTTTGTGTGAATTTCCAGGATACCTTCAGGTCCTGTACTGGCTATTGTGTGGTGGCAGAGTCTCTTCACCTCTGTCCATGAGCAACTTTTCTCCCAGTAAGGTGGTGACAAGAGATTCTGTCCTTGGGTTAGAATGGGCCTGGCCTCCTGGAGTGCAAAACTGCTTTGAATGTGGGATGACATCAGGGCCCAGCAGAGTCTCTTGGACACAGGCTGAGCAGCCACTCCCCATGCGTCTGTTGTTTGTGACCCACTAAGCATTTCAGATGAGGGCCAGTGTGTGACGTGAGCATCAGAGTGAAGAGTGACTTGAGCAGCCTAGTTGGGAAGCTGGTGCCCTAGGCTGGCTCAATACTAACTGTGTTTTGAGTGACTTCTCACTGCTCTGCCCAGCCCATTTCACAGGATGGCCTTTGGACTGTGGGCTGTGGCAGCTGCCCTGCAGGCGTGGCCCACCTGTGCACTCTGGCCTGGTATGGCCTCACTTGTGAGCACTGCACCTGTTCACTCCTGGCATAGTAAGAATGAGGCCCTCATGGGCTGGAGATTCAGCTCAGTAGCACTGTGCCTGCCTCACAGGCACAAGGTCCTGAGTTTGATCTCTAGTACCCAAAAAAAAAAAGATGAGGTGCAGAGGACACACTAATGAGTGAAATCAATAGATCACAGATAGGCAAATACCGGATCTTCTCCTTGATATGAGCACCTGTGGATGCAAATGAGATCTAGAAAGTATGACAGTCTTTGTAGAATGGGAAATTTCCAAAGGAAATTTGGTGTGGGGATGTAATGAGGGGAAGGAATAAATACAATTCTGAAAGAAAATAAAAGAGCATGAATATAGGGGGTGGGGAGGTGTGGGTGGGTGGGGATATGGGTAAAAATGAGAATTGACTGTGTCATATATTGGTACAAATTCCCCAATGTTATGTGTGATTGTGAGATGTATATAAATTGTACCAATAAAGAATTCAATTTAAAAAAAAATGAGGTGCATAGCAGCATGCAGTCATTACGGAAGGGATACCAGCCAGCCCACATAGGTGCACACAGTCTGCTGATCCTTGGGTACAGCTCTGCATCCCACAGTGGGCCGCAGACAGACCGTGATTCACAGTAGAAGCCTTCCATTTATCATACAGAGCAAGGATTTTTAAGAAATTTTACTTGACTTGTCAAATAATTTTTCAAAACCTGTCATGGTAGGAGTTAAGATGTAGCTCAGTGGTAATGTGCTTGCATAGCATGTACAAGGCCCTGTAGTCACTCCCCAGCACTACCATAAACAAAGTGCATCATTGTTAAGTTTTTTTATTTGTTTTTGTTTTTAAACAGGGCCTCACTTTGTAGTTCAGGCTGGCCCCGAGCTCACTGTGTAGCCCAGGCAAGCCTCAAATTCAGCAATCCTCCTGCCTCTGCCTTCCAAGTGCTGGGATTACAGGCATGAGCCACCATGCATGGCATTGTGATATGTGGTACTGATTGCTAGTGGGAGTAAATCATCATGCCCGGGATTGTTGTATGTAGTTAACAGGGATCAAACCAGGGACTTTGAGCTTGCTAGGTAGGCGCCAGAACCACTGAGCTAACTCTCTGCCCATTGTTAAGTTTTAACCATAATTTTTTATTTAAGTTTTTCTCAAGACAAGTAGAGTTGTTTCTTAAAAATAATGTAAACAGGGACCTAGGATTTAGCTCAGTGGTTCTGGTGCCTGCCTCCGAAGCACAAAGTCCCGAGTTCAATCCCTGGTACCCCAAGAAAATAATAATAATATAAACAGGACTGGGGGTTTAGCTCAAGTGGGTACTGTGCCTACCTTGGAAGTACAAGGGCTGAAATTTGATCCCCAGTGCCACACACAAAAAGTAAACATAGATGGGCATATAGTATACACCTGTGGTCCTAGCTACTTAGTACTCAGGTAATGAAGGTAGGAAGATTCCAAGACTGAAGCCAGTCTGGGCCGTTTAGCACAATGGTGTGTCTGTCTCCCCTTCTCTCTGTCTGTAGATGCACATCTGGTAAAATATATAATAACACACATAATCAGAATTTAAACTTAGAAAGGACCTTTTTTCAGGCATCGTTTGTTTGTCAGTTTCCTGCAAGCTCTAGCTTTTTTGGAGTTCAGTGATAAAAGGAACCACACTTCTGTGTGTGCATGTGTGTGTGTGTGTGTCTGTACATGTACATGCACACATGCACGCTTTGCAACAGGGTCTCTGTATGACTGCATAGCCCAGACTGGCCTCAAATTCACTGTGTAGCCCAAGCTGACCTCAAAACTTCAATTTTTCTGCCTCGGCCTCTTGAATGCTGGGACTACAAATGTGCACCACCATGCCTGGCTGCTCCTAACTCTTCATGGCTTTGTCTCTAAACAGAAGGAATACTTCCCAGTCACACTCCTGAGACATGTTTCACCTGTGTTAAAATGCAGTCTTCACTGGGAATGAAATGAATTTCTTATCAAGGTGGATCACAAAGAGGAAGTGATGTCTTATTTGCCATGTAATAGCGAATATCTCTGAAAGCCACTTGCCTTGTCACACTAGTGAAAATATATGGAGACTTGTATTTGTCTGCTAGGATAGGAAGAAATTCTGGGTTTTGGGTACATTTTGCACACGGCCTATTGATGCAAGTAGAGGCAGCAGCAGCAGCCCTGCTGCCGTTGGGTCCGTGTGTGGTCTCAGTATGGTCACCCACCAGACAAGTCAAAACAACTTCCTAGCAGGGAGAGGCCAGCCTTCAGGATCTTGTTCCAAGTACCCTGCATTTTATGGCATTTTATGGCATTTTATGGCATTTTATGTTAGCCCGTCGCCTAGTTAAGTCAGCATACTCCTTGGGAAATAGATAGTGGTGGTGGGTTGTTTTTTGGTTTTGGGTTTTTGGGGTTTTTTGGTGGTATCGGGGATCAAGCCCGTGCCTTTGTGCTTCCAAGGTAGGTGTAGTACCACTTGAGCTAAATCCCTGGCCCATCTTGGGAGATAGATAAAATCTAGATGAATTCCTTAGGGTGACACAGGAAGAGGCAGATATGTTTTAAGTCTTGACTTATTGCCCCCTTTGACGTTGATATTCAGTCATGTGATTGACTTTTTAAATGATAGTTTTCTGTATGTGTCAACCTCTGGAATTTGTACCTTCGCCCTAAACCACTTTCCCTTTCACATTGGCAGCTGGAGGAGAAGGCACGCCTAGAAGCTGAGGCCAGGGCACGGGAGCACTTGCATCTCCAGGAGGAGCAGCAGCGGCGGGAGGAGGATGAGGAAGAGGAAGAAGAAGACGAGGAGCAGCATTTTAAGGAGGAGTTTCAGCGACTTCAGGAGCTGCAGAAGCTAAGAGCTGTGAAAAAGAAGAAGAAAGAGAGGCCAAACAAAGACTGCCCAAAGTTGGACATGCTGGCTAGGAATTTTCAGGCAGTGGCAGAGTCTGTCTCTAACTCTGAAAACATCCACAATGGCTCAGTAGAGCAGACTGAAGAACCAGAAACCTCATCTCACTCCCCTTCCAGACACATGAACCACTCGGAGCCTGGGCCAGGGCTGGGGACCGACGGGGACACTGTAGAGCCTGTTGTGGACACCAGGGACTCCAAGCTTCTCCTCCCCAAGGAGGTGAATGGGAAGCAGCATGAGCCACTTGCTTTTCTCTTTGACATGATTCATCACCATAAAGAAGGAAATGGCAAACAGAAGCTAAAGCAGACCACTAAGACCACCAGCGAGCCAGCAAGAAAGCCTGCAGAGTCCCCCAGAGCCCCAGAAGGGCAGCCTAAGCCGCGGGCTCAGATGGAGCCAAAAACTAAGGTGGTTGAGCTCACTTCCCTAACAGAGCAGAAAAGAGAGGAGAGGAAAGCCAACAGTAACAACAATAACAGAAAGCAGCTCAACCACCTCAAGGAAGAGAAGTCAACCCCAGTCCCTCCTGAGCCCCCCTCTCCCAGCCAGCACCCACAGAATGGCCGGCTGATACTGGCTGACTCTCCCCAGCCGAAGGGCAGGAACAAGAAAAGTAAGAAGAAGAAAGGAGACCGAGCCAGCAGTTCAATTGGTAAATACAGAGCAGAGGGAGGTCTTTCAGGCCTCTGGTGGGGAGTGTTCTGTGTGAGTCAGGTGACACGGCCATCTGTAAAACCCCTACTACACCGGGATACTACTTATTTGTCCCTTGCTTTACACCCACTGTGACATGTTTGATTAACTGCAAAAGACCTGTGGTCATGGCTACTTTATATCTTATTATTTTGAAATAAGTTTAGACTTGTCAAAAAGCTATAAAAAGAGTACACAATTCTTTTCCTGAATATTTTAAAGCTATGGTTGGTTGAATACACAAATAGGAAGCTGATGACCACAGAGGGCCAACCATGCTGTCCTTCACATCACTGTGACACTGAGTTGAAAGGGTATCTTCTCAGTCTCTCCACAATCCAGCTGACATTTCCTCTTTGCTACTTAGTGAATCTTCATATATACTTCATCACCAGTGACTTCCAGATAATCTAGTCCATCTGTACCACAGTGTTGTATATATTCATCAGCTTTCCTGTTGCTGGACATAACATCTACAGACACAGCTTAAAGTAGGGTGGTTTAATTTAGTTCGTGATTTGGGGATTCAGCCCATGGTCAGCAGACTACAGGACTGGAATATCGTGACCAAGGTCATGACAAAGCGAAGCTGTCTGTTAGTTCATAGAGGCAGGGAGCACAGCAGTAGAACAGAACCATAAAGAAGGAGCCAGGGACCAAATAGTGATCCACCCAGCTACACCCAGATATGTGCTTTACTAATCTGCGAAGCACTTCTTTTTGTTTGTTTGTTTGTTTGTTTTTGAGACAGGTTCTCGCTTGTAGCTCAGGCTGGCCCTGAGCTCACTATGTAGCCCAAGCAAGTCTGGAACTCCACCATCCTCCTGCCTCTGCCTCCCAAATGCTGGGATGACAGGCGTGAGCCACCACGCCTGGCACTTTGCTGTGTGGTACTGATTCCTGTTGGGTGAGAGTCACCATGCCTGTCTAATTCTGTCTTATATTAACACTATCCCCTGTACAAGCAGACATATTTTCCCCAAAGTCTCAATATTTCCAGCATTTTTCAAAAGTCTAAGTCCCAGTCTTTTCTGATAATGAAGGCAAACTCAAAGCTATGATCCTCTGTAAAAATCAAAAACAAGTTACATAATCCTAAGGTAAAGTGACGTAGGGCAAACATTCCCATTGTAAAAAAAAAGGGAAATAAGGGGATAGAAAAGAATCAGAGGAAAGCAAGACCAAAACCCCACAGGGCAGACATTAAGTTCTCATTTCTCCATATCTACTATCCAGGACACACGTTGGTACAATGTAAATTAAAATGGGTGGGGCAGCACGGTGTGGTGACTCACGCTTGTAATCCCAGCACTCAGGAAGCAGAGACAGGAGGATTGCTGAGTTCGAGGTTTGCCTGGGCTACATAGTGAGCTCAGGGCCAGCCTGAAGTGCAAAGCAAGACCCTGTCTCAAAAAAAAAAAAAAAAAGGGTGGGGCAGCCCACCACTATAGCAGACCCTACCCCTCAGCAGACATCCCACATTCCTCATGTCTCTGACTTCAAGGCCTCTTCCGATGCATATTTGACTCCATTTCAATAGCTTCCTGTACTGTTCTCCGGTTTTCTTGCCTGGCCCTCCTTTAAAATCTGGGTCAGAGCCTTCCTGAGTCCACAAATCTTGCATTTGGCATGCTGGTAAATCCAGGTTCACATGGATGATTACAACAAGGCCTGCTGTCACCAGAAGCAGGATCCAGCCCACCTTGGGCCATAACTGCAATCCCTCTGAGTAACTAGGTACCTAAACATTGTGAAATGAACCCCAGGGAGCCAGTTCTATAGGAGGCCCTCCTCAAGCAGGGGTCTTAGTCTCTCTTCCCAAATAAAAAGTTGATGCCTCTGCACCCTGTATCTGCAGTAGTTGGAGTCTTGCTGACTGACCCTGTACAAAGTAATTGTGGTTTTTTTGCTTGTTTGGTTTTTTGGTTTTGGTTTTGTTTTTTTGAGACAGGGTCTCACTTTGTAGTTCAGGCTGTCCCTGAGCTCATTATGTAGCCCAGGCTAGCCTTAAAGCAATCCACCTGCCTCTGCCTCCCAAGTGCTGGGATCACAGGCGTGAGCCACGACACCCAGCACAAAATCTCATTATGTGGTTCATGCTGGGCTCAAACCACCAGGCCAGGCTGGCCTTAAACTTACTGCAATCCTCTTTCTTCTGTCTCCCAAGTGCTGAGGTCACAGACATGTGCCACCACCCTCAGCCAGTCCATGGCTCTTAATCTCAGTCTCTCTCAAAGTCTCAGAACATGGGGGCTGGAGATTTAGCTCAGTGGTTCTGGTACCTGCCTAGCAAGCACAAGGGCCCTGGTTTGATCCCCGGTAACCACATATAACAATACCAGACATGGTGACTCACACCCACCAGCAATCAGTAGCACACACCACAATGCTAGGCATGGAGGCTCATGACCATGATCCCAGCACCTGGGAGGCAGAGGCAGGAGGATTGCTGTGAGTTCAAGGCTTACCTGGGCTACGTAGTGAGCCCAGCGCCAGCCTGAACTATGAAGTGAGACCCTGTCTCAAAAAAGAAAAAGAAATGCCATCTTGCTTTTACTTTTACATAAAAGGTAGTATACCGTAGATATTCTTTTTACTTTTTTTCCCCTGATTTTCTCTGTGAAATGCTCCAGATTGGTTCAGAGCAGGTTTCCTCCTTTTTCCAACTGAATAGTACTCTGTTTTCAGTGTGCTCTGACTTAGCTGTTATCCTTTACACCAGCAATCAAGTTGTCCCCAGTGCTCTGTAATTGCTAAACTGCAGTGAATAATCCTGTGCATCTTGAGAGGAGTGATCCAGGAAAAGGGTACTGGCTCAGTGGGGATACCTATGGGAAGTACTAGTAGACACCTCTGATTTTCTTCCAGCCCTGCACCACCCTCCAGCAGCAGTGTCTGAGCACAGCCAGCTGACAGGATGTGCTCAGTGTCTTCTTGTTGCTGGCCCCTTAGCTGGATTATTCCTCCTACAATTTCACTGCATTTTCTTCTGAGGACAGTTTGTGTTTAGGAGCTGTTGCTGTGTTTTTCTTGTGAATCTTCTATTCATACTTTTTTTTTTTTTTGCTTTTGAGACAGAGTCTCGCTTTGTAGTTCAGGCTGGCCCTGAGCTCACTATGGTGCCCAGGCAAGCCGCCACGAACTCAGCAATCCTCCTGTCTCTGCCTCCCGAGTGCTAGGATTACAGGCGTGAGCCACCGTGTCTGGCACTGTGGTATGCGGTGTTGATTGTTGGTGGGCTTGTCTCCACGCCCAACATTATATGTGGTTACCGGGGATCGAACTCAGGACCTTGCGCTTGCAATGCAAGCGCCGGAACCACTGAGCTAACCCTCCGGCCCTTCATACTTTTTTCTTAAATTTTACTGGAATTTTTTTCCAGTAGTGGGCATGGAGCTCAGGGCCTTTTGCATAGTAGGCAAGCACTGTGTCCCTGAGCTACATCCCAGACCTTAGTGTTGTTGTTGCTGTTAGGTTTCCATGCTTGGACCTGGCCAGAACCCTGAGAGATGGAGTCTCTCTTCTCCTGCTGTTTTCTAAAGAATATTTCACTGTGGAGCCAAATGTCACCTTGCTTTTTGATCAGAGTGGCTGTCCAGGTTTCAGACGAGGCGTATGTGAAAGGAGTGCCTAAGAGAGCACCTTCATATAGGGTTGGTGTCTGGGTCTCTTCCTGTCAAGGGCAGGGCCATGGACAGTGCTCTCCACCACCCTCCAGGAGTGCCAGTGTGCAGCCGTGGTTAAAGACCAGGCGAGGGTACTGCTGACAGGCCCTGAAGCAGCAGTTGCTGTCTTCAACCAGCCTGGATGATCACTAAAGGGCTCTGCCTCCCTTGGCCTGCATTTCAGAGGCCAACTAACCAAGCCACATGCTGGCTTCTCTTCAGACGAGACGGCTGCCCTTGTGTTGATGCCCTTTTCTCCCCTTATTTGCAGATGACGTCTTTCTGCCTAAAGATATCGACCTGGACAATGTAGATATGGATGAGACTGAGAGGGAAGTGGAGTATTTCAAAAGGTGAGTGTGAGTCCCTCATGGCCAAGATGCTGTGCCAGTAGGTGCCACGCAGTATTGGTTTTCTCTTTACATGACCCTCCTGTCCTGAGCAATCCCATCTGCAGGCCAGCTGGCTGCTCAACCACATTTCACACACTTGCACGTCCTTCCCATCACCAACCCCCTGTGTGCCAGAAATAGGTGATAGCAGTGGCCTCTATGCGCTGAGCCTGCCCAGTGATCTGGAGCAGCCTTCAAGGTCGTCCTCCTGTGTGACATCTGAACAGAGTGGCCTGCTTCTGAGAGGAAAAGAACCCTATAGATGCTGGCTGAGCTTTCCCAGTGTCAACAGCAGTTGACATTAAGGTGCCCTGTTTTTTTCTTAGAAATACTTTACCCTCTTTACTTTAACTAATACACACAGAAGAAGCAAAATAATGTAAAAATTCACAAACTCAAAGCCAGAGTGGTGGCACACACCTGTAATTCCAGCACTCTGGAGGCTGAGGCAGGAGAATTGCTACATATTCAAGGTCAGCCTGGATTATGTACTGAGTTCAAGGCTATCCTAGGCTACATAGACCCTCTCCAAATAAACAAACAAGGGCCAGTTTAGCTCAGTGGCGCTGTACCTGCCTCACAATTACAAGGCCCTCGGTTTGATCTCCAGTACTTCAAGAAAAAAAAAAGAAAATCATGAACTCATTCCTGAAATAATAGAAAAGTATGAATGTTCTTAGAAGTTATATCTTCTATATAATACAGATACTAGTGACTAAAGTATTCACTAAAGTAAAACACTGACGTGTTGTAAAAACTAAACAAATATAGACCATAAAACCACATCATGCAAGAAAACGGAAAGGTATCCATCAGAGGCCTGCAGGAAATGTCTGTGTCCCAGCAAGACACGGAAACTGTTCTCTGGGGTAAAGAGGACCATTATGACAATTCTGTTTGTAATGGCTGGAAAAGCGAAACACAGGGATAGAATCAGGAAGGAGAAATGAAATTGTTACTTTCACATGATATGAGTGTTTGTGTATAAAATCCAAAAGAACCTACAGATAAATTACTTGAATTATTAAAACATCTGGCCAAACGTATTTGTATACAATCAGTACCCAGGATTCTACTTCAGTGTCATTGACATTTAGTTTTAAAGGAACCCTTTCCCTCACATGCTTTCCCAACCATAATCTTCTCTAGGCATTTTTTTTTTTTTTTTTTAATTTAAAGACAAAGTTGCCCAAGCTGGCCTTGAGCTCACTGTGTAACCCAGACTGGCCTCCAATTTATAGTGATCATTCTTCTCTGCCTCCAGAGTGCTGGGATTACAGCATACACCACCACACATGTGTAAATCCTTGAACAAGTAGGAGAGTCCTGTAAGAACCATCTCTCAGTGCCCCCAAAACAGCAGATGTGCCTGGTGTGGTGGCACGCACCTGCAGTCCCAGTGCTTCGGGAGGCTGAGGCAGAACAACAAGTTACAAGCCCAGCCTGAGCAATTTATCAACTTACTGTGACCTTCTCTCAATGTAAAAAACTGTAGTTTCCACTTTCATATATGAAAAATTCCATATTAAAAAGGTCCTTCATGCCGGGGATTTAGCTCAAGTGGTACTGTGCCTACTGTGCAAGCACAAGGGTTTGAGCTCAATTCCATGGTACTGCAAAAAAAAAAAGGAAAAAAAGAGCAAAAAGCTTCCTTAATTTCGTACATGTTTAAGTCATAAGAAAGAAAGAAATACAGATACCACACACATTAAAGGAAGAATCTGGGAATAGTTTCATTGCTTATAAAACGTAAGTGGAGTTGTGTACAGAATCAGCCCTGGTGAGGCTGAAGGGCAGGAGACCACCGGAGCCATGGCCGTGGGCTGTGCATCTTCTCCACGGAAGCTGCGCTCTGCAGCATCATGAGGCACCTCCTGGTGGCCTGAGATCATTGTGCAGGGACTGCCAGGGAACTGAGTCACAAGAGAGGACTGGCACAGCGCAAGACAAGGAAGGACCCTGGTGGCAGTGGTGTGTCTGCGGGGCAGTGACACAGATAGCCGGGAGGAGGGGTGAGAGCAGAAGGCCCGCCTGCGTACTTGGCGCCTCGCCGTGTTCGGGAAGGGTCACCGTCCCTCACAGCTCTCCTCCGCATGTCATCCTGGCAAATCCCTTCCAGATAAGCGCACGTGTGAGTCCAGCAGAGTGAGGCTCACACACCTGTGATGCAGGTGCGCAGTGCCACGCATAGAAGACCAGACACACACACAGATACTCAAGTAGCAGCGTGGGCATGGTGTGCTCATCTCTGCCAGTGTCCCTGCTGCAAGATCCTCTGTCGCCTGCGAAAGGTTACAGTTTGCATATCCCACCGTTGGGAGGTGCTGCAGTCAGGAAGCTGGTGAGCTGGCAGGAGACTGCGCTGTTGACCAGTGGGGACCCTGACTCCGTCAGGTGATTCACTGCCAAGGGCTATAACGAGAGCAGTCCGTCTGCAAGCACTGCCTGCGTGGGCAGGTAGGAAGTGCATGCCCGGCACACAGCTGCCCTTCCAGCTGGCACAGTCAGGCAGAAAGAAAACTCAAAGGCAGAGGAAGTGGAGATGAAATAAACTCAGTTTCATGGACAGTCCAGCTATGTGCATGGTAAATGTAAACTAGTATCTAGCCAGGGCTGGCTATGTAGGGTCAGTACAGAACTTCCTCATTGTTGTATGATTAGGAATGGTAGTTTAGCTGGGCGTGGTGGCTCACGCCTATAATCCCAGCACTCGGGAGGCAGAGACAGGAAGATTGCTGAGTTCGAGGCTTTCCTGGGCTACATAGAGAGCTCAGGGCCAGCCTGAACTACGAAGCGAGACCCTGTCTCCAAAAAAAAAAAAAGAAAGAAATGGTAGTTTACAGAAAGCTAACTTTTTTTTTTAAGGTGGGGTCTCACTTTGTAGGTCAGGCTGGCCCTGAGGTCACTATGTAGCCCAGGCAAGCCCTGAAATCAGCAATCCTCCTGCCTCTGCCTCCCGAGTGTTGGGATTACAGGTGTGAGCCACCTTTCCTAGCACTGTGGTATATGGTGCTGATTGCTGGTGGGCATAAGTCACCATTCCCAGCATTGTTGTATGTGGTTACCAGGATGGAACTCAGGACCTTGCGCGCTTGCAAGGTGGGCACTGGAACCACTGAGCCAAATCTCCGGCCCCAGAAAGCCAACATTTATAACTGCAGAACCAAAATTTCTTCAGTGTCCTCAAATAAATCTAGCAACAGTTGTACAAGACCTATCACAGAAGACTGTGGCACTTTACTGAAAAGTTCTCTAAAAGATCTGAACCACGGGTCCTATTCAAATGCAGGAAGTTGCTATCATAAAACTATTGAATTTACAAATGCTCTCTGTAGACCTAAAATGCAGGCATGGCTTTGTGAAACATACAGTTGCTTTTTAAATTTTTTTTTAGTTTTTGGAGACAGGGTCTCGCTTTTGTTGCTCCAGCTGGCCCTGAACTCAATATGTAGTCCAGGTTAGCCTTGAACTCACAGCAGTCCTCCTGCCTCTGCCTCCCGAGTGCTGGGATTGCAGGTGTGAGCCACCATGCCCATCATAGTGTTACATTTCTAAAGCACAGTGAGGAGGATAAATTTAAGGCAGGCCTGTAGACTTTGAGAGGCAGAAGGCTGCAGGCACCCAGCACCCCAGGAGAAACGGGTGCATGTGGCAAGGACTTGGGCACCGATGTGCCATCGTTTTCTTTCCCATAGCCAGAAGCTAGGAGCAACCCCGACATCCATCCAAGTGTAGCAGAGCCATGGTCCTCCTACACAGATACTATTCAAGAATGACACAGAGCACACGCTTCACCCACCTACGTGAAATTCCAGAAGATGCAGATCTCTTCGCCAGATAGGCAGCAGGGCAGTGGGGGCTTCATGGACGTGTTCTGCATGTTGGTTGAGGTGACCAACCAGCATGGATAGGTCTGCATCAGCTGCGGTCCGTTGTGCACCAATCACACCTCAGTGAAGTAGTTTGTAAGGAAATAAAAATAGTGTTCACAGAGGCATACACATATGTATTAAGTCTGTAAAGGAACAAGAAGTTACCACCATGATGGGCTGGGGATTTAGCTCAGTGGTTCTGCCATCTGCCCGGCAAGTACAAGGTCTGGAGTCCGATCCTGGGTACCGCCGCACCACAGTGCTGGCTGTGGTGACTCATGCCTGTAATCCCAGCACTCGGGAGGCAGAGGCAGGAGGGTTGCTGTGAGTTAGAGGCTAGCCTAGGCTACATAGTGAGCTCAGGGCCAGACTGAACTACAAAGCGAGACCCTGTCTCAAAAAAGAAAGTTACCACCATGAAAAAGCCTTCACAGTTGTTTCCAGGGGGAGGCAGCGGGTGGGCTATAGTTGAAGAAGACCTGGGGACTCACCTGGGTCCTGGTCCCTGAGATGACTATGGTGTACAGCGTTCATTTTACTCTTTATGGTTTGTACTTGCTTTATTTACTTGTCTTGCACATGTGTTATGTTTTACAGAAAAAAATAGGGAAGTCGGTTTATTAATACCCTCTAGAAGGGGGGCTGGAGATTTAGCTCAGTGGTTCCAGCACCTGTCTAGCAAGCGCAAGGTCCTGAGTTCAATCCCCGGTAATAACGTACAACAGTACTGGGGCGTAGTGACTCATGCCCACCAGCAGTCAGTACCACATACCACAGTGCCAGGCGTGGTGGCTCATGCCTGTAATCTCAGCACTCGGGAGGCAGAGGCAGGAGGATTGCTGAGTTCAAGGCTAGCCTGAGCTACATAGTGGGCTCAGGGCCAGCCTGAACTACAGTGAGACCCTGTCTCGAAAAAAGAAAAAAAAAGATCTAGGATTAATTTTCAACTGTGTTTGCAGCACATGACAAGGATCGGTACTAAAAAGTGTAAAGATACATTAGAAAAGAAGGTGGGAGAGCCAGTTGGAAACCAGCAGGGTCCCTCTGCAGCCTGCCTAGGAAATGCCCCAGAGAAGCTGTGAGCTGCCCATGGCCTTCTGGGTATAGAGCCACAGGTGCGGAATGTGTCAGACAGCATGCAGGTTCCCCCTTGGCACAAGCTCAAGGAACCCCCAGCACCACCTTGGACTGAACAGCCCCATAGGGAGTCTTGCATTTGTGGGGACAGCCAGAGTCTCGTGTGTGTGTGTGCACACAAGTGCACAGCAGAGTGTGGCCCTTTAGGACTCCCCAGGGTCTCCCTGGCCCTGGGGCTTGGGAGGCACCCCTGGTTTCGTGCCATGCTTGAGAATTTGTTTGAAGCTCTGCTTTGAATTGGAGTTTTGTTTATTTTTTTTGATTGAGACAGGGTCTTGCTGTATGTAGCTCAGGCTGGCCCCAAACTCACAGTCCTCTTACCTTGGCCGCACGCATGCTGGGACTGCCGGCATGCACCGCCACACACAGCTTTTTGAAGGTTCTCCTTGGATGGCTCTGAGCAGGATGTGGCCGGTGCTCTGAGGCAGTGTGTGCATGTGGTGGGGGGGAGCAGCCCCCATAACACAGTCCAGACGCGCTTGCCAGTTGGGAGAGCAGCAGCAGTGGAGTCTCTGAGGAAGTGAGAAGGTTGCATCACAGGCTTGGCATGGCCAGCTGGGGCCGGGAAGGGGAACTTGGATTCTGGGATGTCATGCCTCCCCGGAGGCAGAGACTGTTGGGTGGGCACCATGCAGCTGAGTTGGCACAAAGGTTTGTGGGTGATGACTGAACTACCTCTAAGCAAATGCAAGTAAGTTCACTTTTAAAATGAAAGCAACTACCATCATTCTGATATCTGCCCCCAAATTAGAACTGGAATGATGACAACTTCAGAAATTATGCAAGCACTTTGAAACAAAAGAAATTGTTCTTTCCTCTGTTTAATGCAAAAATTGGCCATTATTGCCTGGGAAACAGGACAGAGCATGTTTGTTTCCAAAGCCCTACAGTAGGCTGTCCTGGTGAAGTTGGAAGCTGTGCCCATGGCCTCCAAGGGCAGAGGATGGGGCTGTGACCCCTGCTCACTGTCACTGGCCCCCCTTCCACACCCCGCTGCAGGGTTGTGAAACCACAGGTTGCCATGCTTGGTGTTGGTCCTGCTGGGACCAATCCCAGCACACCCAGAGGTTTTCACATGGAAGGACTGGGGAGCAAGAGTGTCTTGTGCTGATGCAGGCCTGTACCCCAGCTGTACTCAGAGCCGAAACAGGAGGACCACCAGTGCAGTTCAGCATGACCCTGCCCAAAATCTTTTTTAAAAATTCCTTCTGACGGCCAGAGATTTAGCTCAGTGGCTCCAGTGTCTGCCTTGCAACTGCAAGGTCCGTAATTTGATCCCTAGTAACAATATACAACAGTGCCAGGCATGGTGGCTCACGCCTATCATTCCAGCACTCAGGAGGCAGAGGCAGGAGGATTGCTGAGATCAAGGCTTGCCTGAGCTACATAGTGAGCGAGACCCTGTTTCAAAAAAAAAAGCTAAACATAGTCATTAGGGTATTAACAGTAACAGCAAATTTTAATACCTTCATTTGCAATAATGGATAGTATAACCAAATAAAATATCATAAAACTAGAATAACATTAAAAACAAACTGTACCTGCTAGGCGTGGTGGCTTATGCCTGTAATCCTAGCACTCAGGGAGGCAGAGGCACGAGGATTGCTGAGCTTGAGGCTTGCCTGGGCTACATAGTGAGCTCAGGGCCAGCCTGAAATACAGAGCGAGACCCTGTCTCCAAAAAATAGTCCTACTGGGCCAGAGATTTAGCTCAGTGGTTCCAGCGCCTGCCTCACAAGCGCAAGGTCCTGAGTTCAATCCCCAGTAACCACATACAGTGCTGGGCGTGGAGACTCATGACCACCAACAATCAATACCACGTAGCACAGTGCTGGGCGTGGTGGCTCACGCCTGTAATCCCAGCACTCAGGAGGCAGAGGCAGGAGGATTGCTGAGTTCCAGGCTTGCCTGGACTACATAGTGAGCCCAGGGACAGCCTGAACTACAAAGCAAGACCCTGTCTCAAAAAAAAAAAAAAATGTCCTACTGTGCTAGGGATGTATCACAGCATAGCACACCAGCCTGCTGTGTACTAGGTCCTGGGTTCAATCCCCAACTCTACCAGAAAAAAACAAAACATGGGGCTGGAGATTTAGCTCAGTGATTCCGGCGCCTGCCTTACAAGTGCTAGGTCCTGAGTTTGATCCCTGTTAACCATATACAATGCTGGTGTGGTGGCTCATGCCTCGGGAGCAGAGGCAGGAGGATTGCTGAGTTCGAGGCTTGCCTGGCCTACATAGTGAACTCAGGGCCAGCCTGAACTATAAAGTGGGACCCTATCTAAAAAAAAAAAAAAGCCATGCCATTTGACAGCTGTGCAGACCAGGGGCTCCTCGGCCTGGAGTTCAGCTCACCATGGCCACAAGTGCAGTGTGTGCATTGCACAGGCTTCAGGGCAGGGCTGGCTGCACTGACTGGTCCTTTGCAGAAGTCAGGTGTAACCCCAACAGCCACTGTGGCAGCAGAGTCCAGGTGTGCCTCTCTTGTGCCATCAGCCGAGAAGATTGTTGGGCCTCCTCCTGGAACACAGGCACCTGCTCTTGCCCTGAGTACTTCTGTTCCCATGGTCAGCTCAAGTCATGGCCCAGGGCTGCTCCCTCCTTCCCAGCTGCAGAATAGCCGCCCAGATGGGCTATTGTAGGGCCCTGGGCCTGGCAGCCCTGCTTGTGTCTGAGGAGTTCAGCTACAACCCTCTTCCTGCCAGCTGTCACTGCCTCCCAGCAGCCTGTGCCAATGTGGCGATTGCTGCCTGCCAGGGTGCAGACCCTCCAGGTGTCCATCTCCAGGGATTTCAGAGGAGAAACAATGACCCCCGAGCCCTTTCTCCTTGTCTTCCTTCAGCCACATTAGAAGGGTGGTGCTGTAGCCAACCAGACATCTCCCTTGAGCCTGTGGCAGGGTAGAGGCCCAGAGCGCAGCCCCAAAGAGCCACAGTGGGAATTGGCAGCAGAAGGCAGCAGAGAAGGCACAGGCCCAGTGGCCTCTTGCACAGGAACCTGTCCCTCCAGGTGCCCTCGCTGAGGTTCCAGTGAGTTTCTGGCCAGAACACGGAGTATTAGTTTGGCCTGGTCCCTACCTGGTTGTGTCTGTCTCTTCTGGGGGTTGACTGTCCAGTGTTCTGTCTTTGCAGGTTCTGCTTGGACTCTGCTCGACAGACCCGGCAAAGACTGTCCATCAACTGGTCCAATTTCAGTTTGAAGAAGGCCACCTTTGCTGCCCACTGAGCGAGGACCACTGGGAGAGGGACGCACAGGAGGTGGCCGTCACTTAAGAGCCAGGTCCTGGCAGGCCTGAGCCATGGTCCTGCCCGGGCTGAGCCCTGCTGGCCTTCCTGCCGGCCCACGTTGTTAGCTCGTGTGCGTGTAGTCTGTGAGTGAGACCCCTTGATCGTAGCTCCGTGCTGTCAGATTGGAACAGTAGTCCCACCTCTTCTTCCCACCTCAGAGCTGCGGCCTTGGAGGCTGGGCTGCGACCAGAGACGAGTTTGCATCACCCTCGTGGCCCGTCGCCTCTGCATCTCACCCATCCTGTCGTCAGTCCCGCCGGTGTGGCTGTCCCTCAGCTCCCACGTGCCCTGCGAGCCACCCGAGGCGGCTGGACGGGCAGGCCTCCTCCGTTGTCCACGATCTACTGTTTCTGAGTATACACGTTGCGCCGTTTGTGTTTGCCCCCGACTCGTAGCCAGCCTGTGTGAGACCCCTTAAAAACGAGAACGTTGACAAAACCCACCCGGCACTCACTCCACCACGTCCGTTTAGAGCGTGCGACCGTATTAACACGGAGGCCTGCCTGGCTACTTTTTAACATATTGTTAAGTAATATTAAAATCATGTCTTTCTTTTTGAAAGATGGAATACATTAGTACAGCAGAAGACCTTGTCTGGTTGCTTTCTGCTGGGGCGCCGGGGCCCGGGGTGACCAATAGGTGATGCATCCTCTTGGGGAGCCAGGGTCCTGCCTCTGAAGAGACTTCCCAGTGGCCCCAGGCATCCGCTCAGGACTCCCGAGGGCCTCAGAAATAGCCAGCTGGCTGCTCAGGGCCCTCCCGTGGATGTGCCGGAAACTTCAGGGTGGGGTGGACGGGTTCCCCTCAGAACTGAGGGGCCCTGTGCTAGGACTGGCGGAGTGAGGCCAGCACCAACACCAGGGCCTGGCTGGGCAGGGCAGGGCAGGGCAGGCCCCACAGCCTTGTAGCAGTGTCCTCTTGGAGAGGCTGTGCTCTGCTGTCCAAGTGAGGCTGAACGTGAAGGTGATGGTGTTCCTGATGAGCGTAGAGCCCCAGCAGGGTCCTGCCAGCTGGGTGCAGACCTGAAGCTAATACCTGGCACCCAGCTCCTCATGCTCCATGCCCGGACAAAGCTGCTGCTGCTTCTATACCAAGTGGCTAACAGATCCGAGCCCCCAAGAGGTCCCAGGGAACAAGAGGTCACTAGCCGAGGAGGAGTGGGGCAGGAGTCTTCCTTCTTTTCTTTTCCAGGTGGGGGGAGGCACACAGTCCCTTCATCCACAGGATGGGTCAGTCAGGGCAGGCCCTGGGGACAGTGCTTGGTCACAGCCATGTCCCCGGGGGGGGGGTCTCCCTGGATGGTCCTCAAGCAGTGATAGGGCCAGGCCCTCCCAATGTGTCCAGCAGAGCCACCCCAACGGCCCCAAGGAACAGGCTCCCAGCAGTGAGCCCCACACCAGCTCCTGAGCATGCCCTGGCATGGCAGCCACCTCGGTCTCCCCACACCTGTGCCCTGCCCCTGGCTGCCCTCCCACACCCTGCTCTTAGGGGGCCTGGAAACCCCTCAGCCTTCAGGGCTCAACCACACGTTTCTCTGTTCTTTCTTCAAGGGAGCAGTGTCTGCCCGAAGGAGAAAAGAAATAGAGGGTGAAGGTTATCATGGCGCACTCCCATACATAGTCCAGCATGGAGGCCGAGGCAGGAGGATGCAGGTTCGGGGTAGGCTGAGGAGAGTAGAGGTGCTAAAGGCAGCCCTCCCTGGCGTGGAGGGGTGACACTCTCCTGCCCTGTCACTCACAGATGGAGAGCCAGCCAGGGTGGCTGCTGACAGGCCCTAGCACTGTCCCATGGGGGCCCTGGCCCAGCCCAGGGGGCCCCACTGCACAACACTCAGTCGTGAAATGGAGTCTGTGACCAGACGGCAACTTCTGGTGAAAAATATTGATGCCCTAAAAAATGCCAACTTTTTGGCATGGTGGTGGGTGCCTGTAATCCCCAGTGCTGTGGAGGCTGAGGCACGAGGACCCCTTGAGCCAGGAGTCTGAGATCAGCCTGGACAACATAGCAAGACCACATCCCAGAAACCAAATGAGATGGCAGACAAAATGAGGATGAAAGGAGGAGTGAACGCGTGTTTCCCAGACACACATGCAGAGGTGTATTTTTTGGGACAGTTTCTCACCGAGGTGTCAAGTTGCCCAGGCCAAGCTAGAACTGCTAAGATTACAGATGCACACCGTCACACTCAGAGACAAGAATGCATGCACATTTGCACTGGGCCAGTTTTAAGCACACAGCCCTTGGGTCGGGAAGTGGCCACGGCAGTGTGAGCCAGCGATGGAGCCAAGGGGGCGGAGCCCACTCCCCAGCCAGCAGGACACTTGGGCACCTGGGAGCCACAGGACAGAGGGCCACTACAACAAGACCCCTCGGACCTTGGGTGAGCCCTGTGAACTGGCAGCGGTCAGCAGGCCCCAGGAGGTGGGGAGGGAAGGCGCCAGCAGCACCTGAGGTGGAAAGTACCATCAACCCAGGGGACTCCAAGGCCCAGTGTGCTCTCTGGGGACATGAACCCTTTGACCTCAGCCAAGGAGGATGAAACTTTGATGTCCATCACAGGCCACGCAAGGCCTGGAGAAGGTAAACCACAGCCCAGATGCAGAAGCTTCAGGCAAGAGCCTGCAGAGAAACACATGGACATGAGAGGAAGAAAGACGCATGGCGATCTGAGGGAACTGAGATCTGGAACAAAAAATACACTGGATAGAATTAACAGTAGATTAGAAATTTCACCAGACATCAGGAAGATTTTGGTAAAAAAAAAAAAACATATATATATATATATATATATATACATATGTTTTTATATTTATATATATATATTTTTTTTTTTTTTTTTTTTCTGAGACAGGGTCTCGCTTTGTAGTTCAGGCTGGCCCTGAGCTCACTATGTAGCACAAGCAAGCCTCGAACTCAGCAATCCTCCTGCCTCTGCCTCCCGAGTGCTGGGATTACAGGCGTAAGCCACTGCCGGGCACTATGGTATGTGGTGTTGAACGCCCAGCATTCTATGTGGTCACCAGGATTGAACTCAGGACCTTGCGCTTGTGAGGCAGGTGCTGGAACCACTGAGCTAAATCTCTGACCCTATGTTAATATTTTTAAATGACTGAAAAAAATAAACTAAAACATCTAGTGTTTGAGAATGTGGAGTCGTATGAAAAGGTGAGGAACAGAAACTGCTAGCCAAAACTATTTGAATTTCCTGTTTTGTGTTTTGAATGTTAGGGATCAAACCCAGAAAGCCACACTAGGACACACATCATGGTCAAACTGCTAAAACCAATAATGATGGAAAATTTCAAAACAGCCAAAGGGCTGGAAGTGCCATTGCTGGCTCTCAGCCAGGCAGGAGAAGCAGCTGGCACATGTCCTCCCTTGCCCTCGAGTTCTAGCTGGAGAAGAGAGCTCTCCCTCCCTACCCAGAGCGAAGCCCCCAGCTGGAGTCTAGATGCAATGACCCTGTGCACTGTGACCTCAGAACTCCTGGCTGTGTCACCGCAGGGCAAAGAGCCCGTGATCAGTAACTGAACACCTGACAGGAAAGGAAAAAGGGCTCTGCCGAGGGTACTGTGACAGGCTGGCAGGGCTCAGCCGAAGATCCTCTTCTCTAGAGAGAGTCAGCACTTGGATGCTGGCACTGGAGGAAGGACAGGAATGCCAGAGAAGAAAGCCATTCCTAAAACAGACAAGCAGGAACAAGATGGCTGTGTGATGGTTCATCTGGATTGTTGACTTCATGGGCTTGGCAGGAGCCACTAGTGTTAGTAATGCACCCTTGTGCATGTGGCTGTGCGGCTCATGAGCGCAGGACCTGGTCTCTCACCCCTTCCTCTGGCCGCTCTGCCCTCCACTCCAGCTGCCATGAGGTAAGCACCTTTGCTCTGCTGTACCCTTCTATTGTGACATCCTGCCTTGGAACTGGCAATCGTGGACAACCCTGTGGAACTGTGAGCCCGCATCCACCTCTCTTCCTCCAAGCCATGGGTGTCAGTACTGCACCTCAGGAGTAGAATGCTGACTAACATAAGGCCAGGCTGGGTACCACGAGTTATTCCAGTTTCTCCCGTTTTCTGCAGGGGGGTGCGTCCAGGGCCCCCAGTAGACACCTGACTCATTTCTGTCCTCAGCATCGCCACACACAGTGGTTGTAACTTTGCAGTTTGAGATACTGACCTCAGTCAGCTTAAACCCTGCTTCCCAGTTTCACACAGATCTGCCCTCATCACAGATACTGCCACCCTCGACAGTTTGTTTCCTCACGGAGAGCGCCCTCCCCTGGCCAGTTCAGTGGCCTCTCTGCGTTGCACACAGGCCGCGATGAGTCGATGAGTCGTCACAGCGTCCCGACAGCGGCTTGGGAATGGGCGGCAGCGCACACCAGCAAAGGAAGCAGGTGCACCCAGCGCGGGATGAGCCCGACTTTAGCACTGCTCTGCTCTGCACACTGCACAAGTTTGAACTCAGGAGCACTTTGGGGATTTTCCATGTGACAGTTTTAGGCCAGAGTTTACCATACGTAACTGAAGCTGTAGAAGGGGAAGTTGTATTATCTAAAATTTCAAGTTTCCAACAAAGTCCAAAGCATGAAGGAACAGGAAGGTATGTTCTATACATCTGCAAGAGGAAAAAAAAAAATTTTTTTTTTGAGACAGGGTCTCGCTTTGTAGTTCAGGCTGGCTCTGAGCTCACTATGTAGCTCAGGCAAGCCTGGAACTCAGCAATCCTCCTGTCTCTGCCTCCCGAGTGCTGGGATTACAGGCGTAAGCCACCACACCTGGCACTGTGGTATGCGGTATTGATTGCCGGTGGGCATGAGTCTCCATGCCCAGCATTGTATGTGGTTTCTGGGGATCGAACTCAGGACCTTGCGTTTGCGAGGCAGGTGCAGGAACCACTGAGCTAACCCTCCGGCCCAAGAGGAAAATTTTAACAGATATTGCTTGTGAAAGAGAGTAGATGTCAGATTTATGAGAAAAATACTTTTAAGTAGCTGGGTGCCATCGCACAATCATAATCCCAACTACTTAGGAGGCGGAGGCAGGACAATCATGCCAGCCTGGGCAACTTAGCGAGACCCTTCATCAAAACTTCTAACACTGGACCGGAGGGTTAGCTCAGTGGTTCCGGCGCCTGCCTCACAAGCGCAAGGTCCTGAGTTCGATCCCTGGTAACCACATATAATGCTGGGCATGGAGACACGCCCACCAAGAATCAACACCACATACTACAATACCGGACATGGTGGCTCACACCTGTAATCCCAGCACTCAGGAGGCAGGGACAGGAGGATTGCTGAGTTCGCGGTGGCTTGCCTGGGCACCATAGTGAGCTCAGGGCCAGCCTGAACTACAAAGCGAGACCCTGTCTCAAAAAACCAAAAAACAAAAAACTTCTAACACTTAGTTGGGGGTGTAGCCCAGTGGGAGGGCAGAGCTGGCATGCACAAGGCCCAGTTTTAACCCCTAGTACAGGAGCAGAAAGGCACAGAAGGGAACTGTGGTTAGAGATTTAAAGATGTGACCAGTGGCAAGATGGTAAAGACACTTCAGCACAGATTCATGACTGTTCTGAGAGCCAAGGGAAACTACAGAATTAGAAAAGTATAATCCCTGGGCCGGAGGGTTAGCTCAGTGGTTCTGGCGCCTGCCTCGCAAGCACAAGGACCTGAGTTCAATCCCTGGTAATAACATATAATGTTGGGCGTGGAGACACGCCCACTAACAACACCGAATACCACAATGGTGGTCGTGGTGGCTCACGCCTGTAATCCCAGCACTCTGGAGGCAGAGACAGGAGGATTGCTGAGTTCACGGCGGCTTGCCTGGGCACCATAGTGAGCTCAGGGCCAGCCTGAACTACAAAGCGAGACCCTGTCTCCAAAAAGCCAAAAAGAAAAAAAAAAGAAAAGTATAATCCCTGAAATAAAAAAAACGAGCCATGCACACGAGGCACACCTGTACTACCCGCAGCGCCCCAGAGGCTGATGGGGAGGACTTCGAGTTCAGCCTACCGTGGACAGCTGCAGCACTAAGACCCGTTTCTAAACAAAAAGGGCTAACGCCGTGCTGACACGCGTGTCCCTCTTCATGGATTGACGGCATGGTGTCTTCCTTCCCATGTTGTGCTCTTACGCATACCCACACGTGTTTGTGTGCGTATGCACACATGTGTGCTTGTGGTGCTGGGGATGGAACATGGGCCTGTGCTTGCCAGGCAGGAGTTCCCCACTGAGGAGTCACACCTGAGCTGCTCTGGGCAGTGTATAGCTTGGCGGGGGGTGGGGGGACTTGCCTGGAAAGTGTGATGCCTAGCTGCAACAGGGCAGACAGACTTGGGGCAGGCAGCTTGGGTGTGGACTGGGCTCTGCTGGGCTGTGTGTGCCTCCCTCCACTGCCACGCTCCTCACCCTTGCAAGAGCAGCACAGCGGACCAAAGGGGAAGTGCTCAAGCCACTCTTTGCCGCACACTCCTGCCCCACACCTGGTGGTGACACTGGGCCAGTTACGACCATTCCCTGCGGGCCTCTCCTCCGCCACAGCCCAGGCCAGGACTGGAGCAGCCAGGGGCAGAGGACTGGGTCCCACTTGGAGCGTCCAGTGACCACAACCAGACCCTACAGTGCCAACACCTGGAAGAGCCTGGGCGCTGAGGGCACCAAGCTCAAGGTCTGGGTCCTATCCGGGGCAGCGTCAGGCTCCACCCCCAGGGGTGTGGACAGGCCATGAGCTGAGGCTCTGCCTGGCTCTATACCTGGTGGAGAGCTGGCACAGCAGTGCCCATCCCTGCTGCCCTTGGCTCCTGGAGTGAGCCAGGAGTGTCCCCAGCCTGAGTCCCAGGAGAGCCACAGCAGCAAGGACACTTCAGATACTTCTATTTCATCTCTGGACACGTGGCACACGCTACCGCAATGCAAGGGTTCATTCAGCATGACAGCCCGCTGCAGCGATGTCCCTGGCAGACATGGTGCTACAAGGACAAGGACACGTGGCACACGGTGGCGTGGGGTACAGCTCAGGGCTGCACACTGGCCTCAAAGTCCTGCCACGTGGAACGTCCCAGGGCCTCATCTGGCAGGGTGGGGACCTGCACTCCGTGAAGACAAGACCCCTATGCTCTGCCCAGTGTCACCACGGCCACCGCCATTCTGCCAGACACTCCTTCCAGACCCTCTGCAGCCTGGGCTGGGCGTGCTCCAGGCTCCACCCCCATAAGCAGCGCTCCCTCCCACCAGCACAGCTGGGCACCCTGCTCACTGGCAGCATTCAGCCACATGCCCGAGGAGCTCCTCGCCCTGCTCGTCACTGAAGCACTGCAGACAGTGAGGGCACTGGAGGGCACCCTGTCCTCTCTGGGCTGGGCTGGGCTGCCCGCCTTCTTTGGGGCCTTCCAGCTGTGAGGACCTGGGCTCCAGCCTCCAGCCCCAGGGTGCCTTGAGCTCCAGTGGGTCAGTCTCTAAGTACATGGGGGTTTCATTTCCGGCATGGATCCTGCTAGCACCTGGCTCTTCGGGGTCCTACAAGAAAAAGAGGCAGGGCTCAGGGTTGGCATTACAAACACCTTACCTACTGCACCCAGCCCCTGCAGGGACCCAGAGGGAGCAAGCCTGAGCAAGACTGTCCAGCATCAGCCCCAGGATCCCACTGTAAGGTGGCCCTGACACCTCCCAGTTTGAACCACCACGGAGCTGAGGGCCTGGGTGGGAAGCGCTTGAGCCCGGGCCTTGGAGGTCGTAGGGGTCTGTCCTACAGATGGCAGTGCCACCATTTCCACAGGCCCAATGCTTTCTTTCCACTCCACCTCTGAATGCAGGTCTTCCTAGCTCTGCAGCTTGGCACCTGCCCACTCAGCATCACTGTCCCAGGGCATACCCAGGGTGGGCCAGCATCTGGGCTCCCTGAGCTCCGAGGCCACCGCAGTCCCACCAGGGGCCCTGGCCCCAGGCCAAGCGCTGGGACCACTGCTGCTCCCTCCATAGTCCCAGGTGTTCAGAGGGTCCTTGTGACTGCTGTGACAAGCCCCCCAAATCAGGCAGACAGGAGGCCAAAGACCCCCAGGCACATGCGAGGCCCAGAAAATCTCTGCTTCCCTACCCAGAGGACAAGCGGGAGGTCCCTGCCCAGCACCTATGGACTAGGCTTAGGGAGAGCCAGAAACCAACCACAGACCACACTGATGCTGAGAAGACTGCTGGCAGGTGGGGCCTGGCCAGGCCTGCTGTGGCTGGCACAACCTGTGGCACCCCTTGCTGGCTACAGACAGACCCATACCCTGGCCCCATCCACAGCGGGAGCTGGCTCTCGGTCAAAGACTTAGATGTGAGAGAAAGGTGTCTGCCGTGCTTCGCCTTCCACACTCCTGCAGGGAGAGGGGCCGGGCTGTGCCCGGGCCCCGTATGCAGAGATGATGCGGCCCCCGGTCCCAGTTCACACTCTACCAGGACACAGCCACAGTCGCCACTGGCACCGCTACTGCCCAGCCCGTGTCAGGACAGGAAACCTCCAGGACGGAGGCGCATCTGACAATAAGCAGCTGAAGATGCAGTCTCCCTGGGATGAATGCAGAACTCAGGAGAGTGACCACTCCGGGGGGAGGGGGACCACCCTCAGCCCAGAGGCCGCACCAGGGGACCTGGTGCTCATGCCACACGTCATAGTAACTAGGTCCCTGCCTCACAGCCAAGGCAGAGATGGATAGGTGCGCTGTGGAGCCTGGCAGTGACCAGAGGACGGGTGATAGAAACAGCTGCCCTTCCACACAGGCCACCATGACCACCTTCTCCAGCACTGGGCATGGGCATGGGGTGCCTGCTTACACCCACCCATCCCAGCTCAACACCAGCAAACCAGCTCCCAGCAGACAGGCTAGACCAGCAAGCAAGCCAGCTAACCCGGTGGGCAGCGCCCTCACCCACCTGCCCCTGGGGTGCCTGCAGGAGGGCAGCAACCCTCTGCTCCAGTGCCTGGATCCTGTCCTGAGCCCGCTCCCGATCTGCCCTTTCCGACGTGAAGTCATCCTTATAAGCAAGGATCTGGGGAGACACACGGCACTCATCCCTGTCCCACGGCCACGGCCACCCAGTGCCCCCGAGCCAGGGCCATACCTGCTGCTCCAACACCTGCACGCGCTCCAGGGCAGCGTCCCGGGCCAGCTTTGCGGCTGCCAGCTCACGCTCCACCTCCGCGCAGCCCTGCATCTTGGCCTCCAGCTGGCTGTTGAGCCGGGATATCTCTTTCCTCATGAGCTCAGGCTCCTGGGGCAGTGGCAGCCCCTTCAGCCGCACCTGCAGCCCCCTCACGTACTCGTCCCTGCTGGCATCATAGCGCTGCCACTTGGCATTAAGGTCTTCCACCTGTGGAGGGAGGGCCAGGCCTTCAGTGGAGTGCACGGGGCCCGGCCCGCCCCCAAATCCTGCAGTGATCTTCCACAAAGGTGCGTTTAACTCAGCTTTCCACCTGAAGTAGCAACTGCTTGGGAAGATCGAAAGTGTAAACCAGTTTGGGCACTTACCCAGACTGTCTCAAAAAATAAAATGGCTGGCCGGGCGTGGTGGCTCACGCCTGTAATCCCAGCACTCAGGAGGCAGAGACAGGAGGATTGCTGAGTTTGAAGCTTGCCTACATAGTGAGCTCAGAGCCAGCCTGAACTACAAAGCGAGACCCTGTCTCAAAAAAAATGATAATAAAATGGCTGGGTCATAGATTTAGCTCAGTGGTTCCGGTGCCTGCCTAGCAAGCGCAAGGTCCCTGGTAACCACATAAAACAATACCCGGCATGGGGACTCACGCCCACCAGCAATCAGTACCACACACCACAATGCCAGGCATGTGGCTCACACCTGTAATCCTAGCACTCGGAGGCAGAGGCAGGAGGACTGCTGAGTTCCAGGCTTGCCTGGGCTATATAGTGAGCTCAGAGCTAGCCTGAACTACAAAGTGAGACCCTGTCTCAAAAAAAAAAAAAAAAAAAACAAATTGGTTGAGTGTGGTGCTGATACACACCTGTAATATCAGGATCCTGGGAGGCTGAGGCAAGTGGATTACATCTTCCACCCCAGCCTGGGCACCTTAACAAGACCCTGCCTCAAAAAAAAAAAAATTTAATTTTTAAACAAGGCTGGGAATATAACTGAGAGGGAAGGACCTGGGTTCAATACCCAGTACCACCAGACAAAACAGAACACAACCTGGGCTCAGTGATTCCGGCGCCTGCCTCGCAAGCGCAAGGTCCTGAGTTCAATCCCCGGTAGCCACATACAATGCTGGGCGTAGAGACTCACACCCACCAGCAATCAATACCACATACCACAGTGCTGGGCGTGGGGGCTCACGCCTGTAATCCCAGCACTCGGGAGGCAGAGGCAGGAGGATTGCTGAGTTCCAGGCTTGCCTGGACTACACAGTGAGCTCAGAGCCAGCCTGAACTAGAAAGCAAGACCCGGTCTCAAAAAAAAAAAAAAAAAAAACCAGAACACAACCTCCTTCCTCACAGTGAGTCATACCTCTCTTCTCCACTGTTGGATTAACTCTGGGGTTGAGGGCAGGTCATGTCCTGCACACCTCTGAGGAGGCCCCGGCTGCGGCTGAGGAAACAGCCTGCCGTCTGCCAGGCCGGAAACACTCACGTGGGTCACTTTCTGTCTCAGCAGTCGATTTTCTTCCTTCAACTTCTCAATGATGGCCTGGGCAGCAGCATCCCCACCTGTCTGCTTTGTCTACGTGAGAAAGGAACAGAGGGAAGCTCTGTCGCTGTAGGGACACTGGCAGGAGGATGAGGCAGACCCATCGGGGCCTGCCTTGGTGACAGGCACCGAGCAGAGACCCCCATGGGCCCCAGCCTCTTCCCTCCATGACCACTGTCATGTGGTGAATGCCCAGGGCAAGCCGCCTAGAGTTTGGCGCCTACAGGATCAGCACCCCTCACCCGAGTCTCCTCAGCCAAGATTCCACCATCTTGGGGACCCAGGAGGGACAAGGCCAGAACCCAGAGCTTCTTCCCCCTTCATGGGCCCCACACCCTCTTGTGCGCATTCCAGCAGCTGTGGCTTCCTCAGTGGGCAGCACCTCTGGCAAGGTTGAGGTTCAGTGAGGAAGCCATGTCCCTGCCAGCTTCCAGCAAGACCAGGCTGACCTCACTGAGAGACACCGGACACCAACTGTACTCGGGGTTCCACACACTCGTGCACTGGGCTGTGTCAAGGACGGTGTTTGTATTATTTTTTGAGACAGGGTCTTACTTTGTAGTTCAGGCTGGACTTCAATTCACTTGTAGCTCAGGCTGGCCGCAAACTCACAGCCATCCTCCTGCCTCAGCCTCCCTAGTGCTGGAATCACAGATTTGTGCCACTGTGCCTGACTTTCTTTTTTCTTCTCATTATAAAGAATTCCCCTTGAATGACAGGAAGTGTGGGTCCTAACCCAGCCTTCCCTGGAAAGCCCCATGTGACTCAGACCCCAGGCCCAAGCTGAGAAGGGAAGCTAAGGCAGATGAGGTGGCTGGCTGGCTGTTGCCCTTCCCTGGCCCACTACAGTCCCGTGCCTGCCTTCAGCTAGCCATTCTGGATGGCACAGGGGCTCAGAACAAGGGACTACGTCCTTGCAGATGGTGCTGTGCTTGGGTTTCTGAGGTCCTGCTGTGTCCCCAGAAAGATGCTTCCCGCTGTGAGCAGCACCAGGCCCTACCGTCCCATTCCTCCTCCCAGACCACCCGGCCTGTGCTGTCCCCAACCCCCCACAACCACCCTCTGGATGCCAACCCAGGGATCCCCACCAGGCTTGACTCAGTCCTGCTCAGCCTGGCCCCAGGAGCCCCAGGCTGCTATGCGCCAGCTCACATGTGCTCAGCTGAAGGGCACAGTGTTTGCCAGGAGCCTGTGCTCGGAGGATGACCAGGTGTCCCCATTGATAGCACAGATGCGCCAAAGCCACATGAGTGAGGGGCAGTCCCAACCACTCCGATGCACAGGCCTTGAGGAAGCTGGCACTCGGGGGCCTCTAGTGATGTTGGGTGTGGGCCCCAGACACGCCGGATCAGGTGCCTGTGCCAGCTGCCAGTGGCCTCGCCATGTTTGTCCATTTCCTCATCCACATAATACACATGCCAGCACTTCCCTGGGCAGCTCTTCTATCCCTAGTGCTCCCCAGGCAGAGGCAACCAACATGCCACCCACCCATGCGGGCTGTGGCAGCCAGTGCAGGGCTGGGAGGTCGCTGTCCCCAGGTGTGCTGCCCCCTCCCTGGTAACACCATGGTATACTGTACCTCATCTGGGCCTCTGTCCCCTGCTTCCCCCTGTGCACGCGGCCGCCCCTCCAGACACTTGGCCAGGTGCTGGCACATGTTGGCAGTGGCGGCCAGCGTCCTGCGCAGCTGCTGGGTCTCTCCAGCCAGGGAGCGGCACAGCACGTTGCTGGCAGCCTGGGCCCGCTCCTTCTCCTCCACGCTCCTCCGCAGCAGGGCCACCTCCTTGTCACGCTCATGCCACGCAGGGCGCGCAGCCTGCTGCAGCTCCCGCTCTCTGTCCTCCAGACGCTGCGTGAGTCTCTCCACTTCCTGCGGAGCGAACAGAAACAGCAGGGTCATTGGGAGCCGCCTGCGAAGGCAGGAGAGGGGCAGCTCACACTGCTAGGTCCCTGCACTCGGCAGGTGATCAGCACTGACCATGAACCTGTTTCCCCAGTCACAGGCTCTGGGGTACAGTGTCTTCTGGTCTCGTTGCAGGCTCACCGTGTTAGACTTCGCACCCACAAATTACTAAGGGTGGCAACCCAAATGCTTCTTGGATAGCAAGTGACAGACTCCTCTACACGGGCAGCCCAGAAACTGTGCCCAGGACAGGATGTGATTCGGAACAGGGTCTTGGCAGGCAGCATGCCTCAAGATCGAGTCCTTCACCACTATTTGCTCTTCTGGGAACAACACTAAGCCTCGGTTCTCCATCCACAAAACAGGGGGGGTATGCACCCTGCCTCCCAGGGCTTCCACAGTGGTCACAGGAGGGAAGGAGGAGTGCCGTTCACAGCACCTGGACCTTAGGAACCGCTCCATGAGTGGCATCCATAAGCAATCCGGTCACACTGATCTGCCCTGGCTGGTATGGGCTCTGACCTCAGCCTCCCGTGGGCAGCTGACCTGCGCAGGGGATAAGAACACCCCACAGCTATGGCTGGAGCGCGTCTGCTGAGGGCCAGGCCTGTGTCTCCTGGGGGATGAGCAATAATTACAGATTATACCCACTGGCCCAGCAAGCTCCAGAAGGACATCAGTCACCTATGTGGTGACCAGGATCTCCTAGCTATCTCTTCCTAAAAGGGCCCTTGTCCTTTCCATGTCCCCTTGCTGTGTGATCCACTTGTCTATTGGGTTAAAGTTGCCCAAGCGGCTGTAATCTAGTTACTGTGAATCAAAGTTTTGACCACATTGTACCCACCTTGTGATTTTTGCTATAAAACTTCCTCTGAAAAGTAGGTTCTGTAACAACTCACTTTTGGGTTCCCTTCAGTCTCTGAGGGTCTCAATCTCTCCCCCAACCCTCCCTCTCTCTATCCTGCTCCTAACCTACATTACTGTTCATTAGAATTCATTCTTCAGTTGTGAGGATCACAAGCTTGACCTGTCTGACCTCCAGTAGGTTGGGAGTTATACTTTCCCTCTATGTCAATCACAAATGTCTCATACGGGAGGGAAACTGAGGCAGGCACACATGTAAAGACAGAGAGCTAGTGATGCACCTCCCCACAAGGGGCCCTGGGACTGCGGCCACCAGCAGAGGCAGAGGAGGCTGAGGGACAGAGGCTGGACTTCCGGCCTCTGGAACCATGAAAACATTCAATTTCTTTTGCCTCAAGCCATCAAGTGCATGGTACTTTTTTATGGAAGTTCTGGGAAATTAATATACCAACCCTAATGACTCTTTTCAAAAGAGGTCTTAGGGCCGGAGGGTTAGCTCAGTGGTTCCGGCACCTGCCTCGCAAGCGCAAGGTCCTGAGTTCAATCCCCGGAAACCACATACAATGCTGGGCGTGGAGACTCACGCCCACCAGCAATCAACACCGCATACCACAATGCCGGGCGTGGTGGCTCACGCCTGTAATCCCAGCACTCGGGAGGCAGGGACAGGAGGATTGCTGAGTTCGCGGCGGCTTGCCTGGGCACCATAGT
>PVIC010000756.1:0-21343 GCA_004025085.1 Thryonomys swinderianus | reverse complement strand
GAGGTCTTACAATGAGAATTTTGTTATGTTTTGTTTTGGGACAGGATCTCTGTTATTTAGTGAGGCACTTGCCACCAGCCCAGCCAAAAACAAAACTGTGCGTTTCTGTTTTCAAGGAACCTTCTGAAGTGAGCATGATCTGAAGGACCCGGGCAGAGCCTTGGGGAGCCCATGAGCACAGGCAGACTCCAGGTCCCTCTGTGTCCCGGCACGCCTCACCCTAACCCACGCAGATGCCCTCTGACCGCTGGGTCGGGACTCTCAGGAGTGCCCCTGCTGAGCCAGGTGAGAGCCACTCTTCTTGGCCCTTACATCTCCATCCATTTTCTTGACCCAGATGTGCTTAGCCTGAGGAGACCCACCTTTCTGTGCCAAGGAGGCCAAGGCCTCTGAAAGCTGGATAGACATACAGGACAGTGGAGAAGGGCTCCCAGGCCACCCCTCAGCTACCCGAGCCCTCCAAGGCTGCAGGTGGCCACGTGCCAACTCACCGGGCTGGGCACTCACTCACGCACATTCAGCAAGCAGCTGAGCCCTCCTGTGGCCCCTAAACACAAGTTCCTAGGACAGAGAAACAAAGGCCAGGTCCCATTCTAGCTCAAGCCCTCCTGCTGATTAGCCCCCTGGCACTGAACCTAGAGGCAAAATCATACATCTGCTTCTTGACTTTGAATGCGTTTCCTTTACAAATCAACCACTTCTAAACTCATGCTGAGTTGGCAGGCCTTCCCTTGTCCTCTCTGTATGGATGGGGTAGTGGGGCTCCTGGACTGCCCTTCTGGGGTGACCCAGAACCAGTAGGCCAGGCCTATAGCCCAGCCCAGCCTCTCCTGTCTTCCTTCCCCTCACCAGCACCGTGCAGCTCTCACATTTACATGGTACGGGTGGGAGAGAGGCGCTGAGATGACGGCCCCTCCTCTGCATCCAGCCACCCACAGCCCGCTGAGCACAAGAGACACCCAGGGTCTATGCACATCACGCAGATCAAACGCTGCGATCCTCAGCAGAAAGCAGAGAAGCATCTATCATCCTAACTGACCTTGAAGTTGATCAGGACAAATGCCTGTCCTAGACCTGCCTCATCTACCAGAATACTCAAAGAAACACAGACAGCCATTGCATGAGAGCTGTGAACAAGAACTCTCCACGCCAGCCTGGCTCAGGCGGCCCCTTCCCTACAGCCCAGGTGAGCCTGTGAGGCAGCTTTCGGTGGCTAGGCAGGGACCTCCTCCCCACAGCAGGGGGTTGGCCCAGCCACCCACCCCAGGCTTTTGGCATTGCTGGCTGTGCATTCAGAACAACAGGCCATCTAGTGGAGCATCCTATCTAGTCCATGATGGCCACAGCCCCTCTGCCTTTGCACTGGAGTTAGACAACCAGAAGGACCATAGCAGAAGGCCACCAATGGGGTGGCTTAAACTTCAAGAGTTTTCTGGAAGCTGCAAGACCAAACTACAGGTGTGATGGGCCCACCCTCCCTCTGTGGGACCTCGGGAAGCTTCCTGCTTGTCTCCCAGTTGCTAGTGGCTGCCCATATGCCCTGCCTGGTAGATAGGGCATCTGCCATGGCCTCCACGTGCTCTTCTGTGGCAGATCTTCACACAGTCACTCCATTGGCCCCTGGATCGGGACCACCCTCATCCTGTATGACCGCTTTTAACTTGTATTTGGAAACACTTTTCAAATAAGATCAAATTCACAGGCTCTGTGTTATCATGAGTTGGGGAGAAGCAGTTTACTTAGAACACATGCCCCCTTCCCAGTGGTCTCAGGCCTGCACCCCGCAGAAGCTCAGGGAAGCGGCTCCCTGGGCCCTAACGGCACACACAGACCTCAGAAGCACCTCAACAGCCTCTCAGGAATACTTACCAGGTCCCTGCTGCGGACGAGCCACGGATGCGGCCACCAGTGACAATGACTTACCAAAGGCTCAGCTCTTCTGCTGACTTTGTTTGTTATTTGAGACAGGGTCTCGCTTTGCAGTCCAGGCTGGCCCTGAGCTCACTATATAGCCCAGGTTAAATCTTGAACTCACAGAAATTCTCCTGCCTCTGCCTCCCGAGTGCTGGGATTACAGGCGGTGAGCCACCACGCCCAGCACTGTGGTATGTGGTATTGATTGCTGGTGGGCGTGAGTCACCACGCCCAGTATTGTTGTATGTGGTTATCAGGAATAGAACCAGGATATATGCCTTGCAATTGCTAGGTAGGTGCCAGAACCACTGAGCTAAATCTCTGGACCCTGCTGGTTTTTTTTTTTTTTTTGTATTAGGACCTGAACTCAGTACTTTATCCCTGAGCTGCATCCTCAGCCCTTCCAGATACACTGCTGCTCAACCTTGGCCTCCACTCTTTCTTTGGGATCAGAGACCCGAGGGGCTCCTCATTCTGGACAGATGTGGCCACGGCAAACCTCCCTTTCTCTTTCCCTTGTTGGTTGCTGGTGAGATGGTTTTTGTCATTTGCATTGCTTTCTGGCCCTTGGAAATAACCTATGGTTGTACATAATTCTCTGGTTTTAATTAGTTGTCCATAAGCACAGTATATTATTAGTGCATATGGAAGTATTTATATGGATCATTTTTAATGAATGGTAGTTGTTTTATTATTTTATATTATTTTCACATTTATTAATTTCTACTAAAATTTAAGTCTATTTCAGTTCTTTGTGCTACTCAAAATGAATGATTTCAAATATAATAATGGCATATTCACCAGTAGCCTCTAAAGACAACGAGCATCCAGGCACAGTGTTGCACACCTGTAATCTCAGCACTCTAGGAGGCTGAGGCAGGAGGTCTGTAAGTTCAAGTTCAGCTTTGGTGACTCAGTGACTCAGCAAGACCGTGTCTCAAAAGTGAAAAACTAGAGCTGGAGAAAGAGCTCAGCAAGAAGTGCCTGGATCCAATGCTCAGAACTGGAGGAAAAAAGACTATAAGGAGAAGACAGGAAAATGTAAAGGTTGCATAAAAAATAAGCACTGTGTCTGCATGGACTTAACAGCACATTTCCATCATGCTCATTAAAACTGTCCTTGGCCATGCAGAGTGTTCATAAAAGCACTCAAGTTTCTGTCTCCGCCTGGATATATGCCTGCATCACAGAAAGATGGCACTGAAATGGGAATGAAGAGGCTTCATCAGAATCCCTCTGGTCAGCAGGGTAACTTGCGCTATCTGTTTAACGTTTGGTCCGTGGTTTGGCAGACTGAAGAGCATTAGAAAATTCCACATTTAAAATTACCAGTGTTAACAAAATTCTCTAAATAAAATTGCAAAATTATACTACTTTTAAATCTCAAAACAAAACCAGAACTGGCTCTACCCTGGGCCCTGGCTGCACTGTGGGGTGCACCCACAGCACTAACAGCAGGGTCACAGACCAGGCAACTTGCTTGATGCGTTGCAGCCCACTTTTCAGGAAGAGAAAGAACTGGCATGGGGAGGCGTCTGGCCAGTCACTGTGCTTCGCATTTCGCAGACAGGAAAACCCCTGGCAACGTAAAAGCCAAACGTGGTGAGCGCGGGGTTGGCTTGCCAAGTGGGGGCGTCGCTGTCAGAGACAAGCATAAAGAGGCATCCCGGCCCTCTGAACAGCTCCCTCGGTCCTGTGCGCTCAAGGCATTTTACTCTGGATCCTTTCCTTTATTTTTCAGATATGTAAAGTTACTTTCATAATCCAAAAACAAAAAAGGCGTGTTCTTTTTCCTTCTAAATCTGGACGCAGGGCCAATCCTGGAACAAACTTTTATCTTGTGCCCAGTCCTCCCTCGAGGCTACGGTTCCTGGTTCCTTCCTGGGAAACCGGGAGCACTGGGCCCACCACGGGCAGAGGGCTGACAGCGCCTCGCGCTGCTCCGGGGCTCACGCTCATCCCACACAGAGCTCACAGACACGCGGCGACGGAGGAGAAAGCTACGATTGGCATCTGACACCGACGGCAGGCGCGCCCTGCGGCCGCACGCTGGAGCGGAGGGTCCCGGACGGCTCCGCTTACCGCGCAGGGCAGAGCAGAGCCCGCCGCAACCCCGCGCCCCGCCCATCCGCCCGCCCGCCAGGCCCGCACCTGGCGCAGCTGCGCCTCCGGGCCGCCGCCCTCACGCCGCCGCAGCTGCTCTCCGAGGCGCGCCACCTGGTCCAGCAGCGCGTCCACGAGCGACGGCGCCGCGTGGCCCTCGAGCGTGGCCAGACGGGTGCGCAGGCGCGCGATAAGGGCGTCGCGGGCGGCCAGCTGGTCCTGCAGGCGCCGCAGCTGCTGGCCCGCCTCGTGGTACAGGCCACAGAGCGCGGCGGCCGCGCGCGGGGGCCCCTCCCGGAGAGCCGGGCCGGCGGGCCCGTCCGCGGACGACATGGCGCCCAGGCTGCCGACTTCCGCGCCCGCCCATCCGATCCTCGGCCCCGCCCGCCGCCCCGGCCGGTGCCGCCCACGCGCCGGAGTCGGCCGCGCCCCAGGCAGCCTGAGGTCCGCAAGCGTCGGCCTCCGAGGCGGCTCCGCGGGGGAGGCGAACGGGTCCGACGGCCCCGCGTGGCCCTGCGCGTGCGTCCTGGCGCCCGGCCCTCGCCTCCCTGAGGCGCGGAGACCCCTGAGCCTGGAGAGGCCACTGAGGACGCCTCCTCTGCTCCTGCTCCCCGCCGCCAGCGACCCGCAAGCGCTACCCCTGGCGGAGACTCGCGTCGCCCACGCACACGCAGTGCTCAGCGCTCCTGCCCAGCTCCGTGGGTTCCGTCCCGCCCCACGAGCCTCTTCCCCTTGGTGTGACACACGCTGTCATGACGCATGGAACAGACCCGGAGCGGGGTCAGAGCGAGCTGCGGTGGGTGGGAGCTTGGGGCCCTCCCGGCCCAGTCTGCACCTGGCATGAGTAGGAGGAACCCTGGCCCAGAGCTGCCCTTGGGAGGGCCTTACCCGGACGGAGGCTGGGTCCCTGGGGCCCCAGCCGGGTCTTGGACTGGAGAACCACGGTGGAACACGCCAGTCTCTCATGCCACGTCCCGCCTTCTCGTGGACTTTGCCAGCCAGCCTCAGGGAGGACGCCCTCTCCGAAGCCCTGGACAGGGCCTGACCTGTGTGCGCACAGCACACTGAGAGTGAGTCCCTGTGCTTCCCTTCTGCGAGTGCCTCCTCCACCTTGGGACGCTGGGGACCCTGTCTGGGCCGGGCCGCCCCTAGACTAGGGCTGCTGGAAACAGTGGCCAGCACAGGGCTGGGCTGTGGCTCACCTCACCCAGACACCCACGAGACTGGGCACGCTGTGTTGCCCGAAGCTGCTTACTTCTGGGGTCGTGGAAAACTGACGACCACGGTATCACTCAGCACCACAAACCCGGAGTCTACAGAGACAAAGAGCCTCTCACACCAAGGGAGACCACATTTGAGTCATGGTTTCCACCAGCTGTAAGGAAGCATTTTGGTCTTGAGCTTTAGAGATTCAGAATCGTGGGTGAAGGGTGACTGACCTCCAGGCGCTTGAACGACTCCTGGAGAAGTGAACGTGGTAGCTCCCTGCTGGCTGAGCCAGGTGTGGGGTTCACTGGCTTCACAGACAATGAGACCCACCCCCTTCCAGGGAAGAGCACAGGGCTGGGGTGTAGCTCAGTGGTTCTCAGCCAAAAGAAAAAAAAAAAAAGTAGAGACACTCCTCATTTAACAACTAAGTCGTAAGTAAACTGGTCGTTAAGTGAGGAGTTGTGTAGTGTGTACATTGCAGTATTCGGATCAAAGCAAAGTTCTGAGGAAACCCCACCTCAGTGACTCTGCTTGGATTTGTGGAGCTCTGACAGGCAGCAGTGTGGTGTACAGCAGCGTAAGACCCCAGTGCAGCATCTGCAGCACTGTGTGACGAGGTGAGCTGTACACTAGGAGGTTCTGGGCCGGAGATTTAGCTCAGTGGTTCCGGCGCCTGCCTCGAAAGTGCAAGGTCCTGAATTTGATCCCAGTAACCACATACAACAATGCTGGATGTGGTGACTCATGCCCACCAGCAATCAGTACCACATACCACAGTGCTGGGCGTGGTGGCTCATGCCTGTAATCCCAGCATTTGGGAGGCAGAGGCAGGAGGATTGCTGTGAGTTTGAGGCTTGCCTGGGCTACATAGTGAGCTCAGGGCCAGCCTGAATGACAAAGCAAGACGTCTCAAAAAAAAAAAAAAGAGTAGGAGGTTCTATTAACAAGGTGTGCAGAGCCAAACAAATTAAAGGCCAGCCTGTAAGTCCGAACGAAGTCCCTTGGTTGTAGGTCTGAACAGTTGGTGAACAGGCAGGAGAGCTATTTGTAATTGCCAAGTAAGGAAGCAGGGGAGAAGGAAGTGAGAACTGGAGGGGCTACCGTAAAGAGAGCGACTTGAGAAGAGGTGACATTTCTGCTCCAGGAGGCATAGATCTGAGTGGACGGCCCCCCAAAGGGGCCTGCATGCCACCAGGGCCTCGGGCCAGCACTCAGGCAGCTGCTGAGCCTCGGGGTCCTGCTAAAGGGCAGCAACCAGGGAGAGCAGGGCCTAGTGGCCAGGCCACTGTGGGCTTGACTCCCCACAGGTCTCCTCCTCTCTCCTCCCTCCAGCACCTCCAGAGCAGCACAGCCCTCCACAGCCCTTCCCGCAGGGTCTCTTCCAGGGGGCAGTGTGGCCCCACAGGACCCCGGCGTCAGCCAAACCCCAGCCCTCACCTGGGCTCTGGGCACTCGCCTTCTTCCTGCAGTAGGAAGCGAACTCCCCTCCTGCCCACCCTGGGGCCTGGAGACAGCAGTGTTACTGGTCTCTATGGAGACAACCCTGGTCCTCCATATGGTACCTTTCTTGGGGGGAAGTCCCCCCACACCTCCCCACAGCAAAGGGGTCCATGTGGCCAAGGGGCTCTGCCCACCACAGCTGGTGCCTGCTTCAGGACCATGCTCTTCCCCACAGGCAGCCCGAAAGGCTTGAGCCTGGTTCCTTTTGCCTAACTCTGCTCTGCCTCCAGCAAGCGGTATGGGAACGGCCCTCACCCGCCAGGGACCCCCAGGAGTAGGATGAGAGTGCCTGCAGTTCATGGAGTGTTACCAGCTTCATGCCCCAGCTGTCATGCGGGGCTGTGCGTGGCGCCCTCCACCTGCACTGTCAGCCCTGTGACTTGTTCTTCACTTTTGGCAGCTGTGGGAGTGGAGCCCAGGCCTCCTGCACACTGGGCAAGCACACTCCCGGCCGTGGCTCCCACCCCCGCTGCCAGCCTTGGAGTGCAGCCCGTCTGGCTGGGCCTGTGTCCTCCTCCCAGCTCGGCCCGCTGGGGTGCTGGGGCGCGGGGCTGGTGAGGACTTCTCTGAGGGCCTTGCGCGTGCAGCTCTGTCCGACTGTCAATGGCCAGGAGGGCGCTGCTGGGTGGGCACAGTGGCAGGAAGTGGGGGATGTGAGCAGAGCTCTGAGAAGTCCAGCGGGGCAGAGCTCGTGTCCTACAGGGAGGCTCGTGTCCTATGGGGAGGCCAGAGGCCGCTGGTGGTGGACAGAGGCGAGGGTGGGTGGTGGAGGGGAACCGGGCCAGCCTTGCAGATGGGCCGCTTCCCTTGGAGGAGGTGGGACCCTTGGAGGATTCTGGCTGAAAAGCCTTTGGACAGAACCACAGTGGCCTTGCTCAGAGCTGCAGCTACACAGCTGGTGGTGACTGACAGAATCGGGGTCCTGAGGTGAAGCCAGCACAGTTTCTGGGTGGAGCTTGGGTAGCGTGACCCAAGGTGGCCGTCCTAACCCCCAAATCTTTTCTTTTTTTAAAGTTTAGGTGTTTTTTTTTTTTTGAGACAGGGTCTTGCTTTGTAGTTCAGGCTGGCCCTGAGCTACACTCACTGTGTAGCCCAGGCCAGCCTCAAACTCAGCCATCCTCCTGCTTCTGCCTCCCGAGTGCTGGGATTACAGGCGTGAGCCACCATGCCCAGCACTGTGTTATGTGGTACCAGGGATCAAATTTGAGACCTTGTATTTGCCAGGCAGACACCAGAACGAACCACTGAGCTAAATCCCTGGCTAACTTGCAGACCTTGTAACTATGTCCACAGGAGGTGAGAGAAAAGTGACACTGAGAGAGCTGTGTAGGTCACTGTGTAGGGCAACCCCAGGATGGCGGCGTGTGGCTCTCACCCCACGGTCCCCACACACCAGCAGGGCCTCTGCTTGGCCCTGAAGTCACCATGCGTACCTCTAAGGTAGGTGAGTGTGCGGGTCAGGGTGCCAGTGACAAAGATCTGCGTGGACCGGGGTTACTCGTGGAGTGGAAGCTTCCACAGTAGACAAGCAGGAGGCCAGGCTCCCGGGTGGCAGCTGGGTACTGGGCCTGGCAGGCCCCGCAGCTGTTTGCTGAGACTCCAAGGAACTGCTCCTTGGTTCAGAGTCCCTTCAGGTGGACTGCACCTCATCACCCTCCCAGACTCAGGCATGAGTAACTCCAGGCTACACTCCAGGCCCCTGGAGTGAAGGGGCAGGCAGGAGCCAAGAAGCAGTGTCCTGGCAGAGGAAGGAGGGTCCCAGGGCAGCTTTGTCCAGCTTAGAGAGTGGAGCCTGCTTTGCTGATGGAACTGCATACACTGGGAAGCCTTGCTGGAAGTGTGGACATTCAGCAGAATTTGGGGTTGAATTAGTAATAACAAAGTAAGCAGATAAAAAATTTCTTTTCAGTGTTGGGGATTGAACCTAGGTCCCTTGTACTAAACTACATTCCCAGCCCTTTATTTATTTATTTTTTTTTTTGAGACAGGGTCTCGCTTTGTAGTTCAGGCTGGCCCTGAGCTCACTATGGTGCCCAGGCAAGCCGCCATGAACTCAGCAATCCTCCTGTCTCTGCCTCCCGGGATTATAGGCGTGAGCCACCACGCCTGGCATTGTGGTATGCAGTGTTGATTGTTGGTGGGCGTGTCTCCACGCCCAGCATTATATGTGGTTACTGGGGATCGAACTCAGGACCTTGCGCTTGCGAAGCAGGCACCGGAACCACTGAGCTAACCCTCCGGCCCTACATTCCCAGCCCTTTTATTTTTTTTATTTTTTATTTTTTGAGACAGGGTCTCGCTTTGTAGTTCAGGCTGGCCCTGAGCTCACTATATAGCCCAGGCAAGCTGCCGCGAACTCAGCAATCCTCCTGTCTCTGCCTCCCAAGTGCTGGGATTACAGGCGTGAGCCACCACGCCCGGCACTATGGTATGTGGTATGTGGTATTGATTGCTGGTGGGCTTGAGTCACCACGCTCAGCATTCTATATGGTTACCGGGATCGAACTCAGGACCTTGCACTTGCGAGGCAGGCGCCGGACCCACTGAGCCAAATCTCTGGCCCAGCCCTTTTATTTTTATTTTGAGATAGAGTCTTGCTACATTAAATTGCTAAATTGCCTAGACTAAACTCAAACTTATAAGCCTCTTGCCTCATCCTCCCAGAGTGCTGGAGCTCCAGGCCTGTGCCATCAGCCTAGTCTAAAAGATGGTATTTGAGCCGGGCCTGGTGGCACATGCCTATAATGCAAACACTCAAGAGGCTGAGGAAGCAGGAGCACAGTTTGAGGACAGCCTCGGCTGCACGGTGAACTCAAGACTGCCCTGGGTACTTACTGAAACCTCATCTCAAAAAAATAAACGAATAAACTAAAAATAAAAGATGAAGTTTATTAACTTAGGAGAACAGAAGGTCAGCAGGAAAGGAAAAGTGACCATCAGAGGGTGTGGAACAAATTCACCTCGTAGCACCGAGCCAGCCAGGCCCTGCCTGAGTCTCAGCCCCTCTGGCAAGCAGCACCCATGGTCAGGAAACAGCACCGTTATTTCAGGATATGGAAGTGAAACCAGAGCAACAGGCTGACCTAAGCGGCCTCTGGAGACAATGCGGCCCCAGCCTTGAATTTTGCAAGAGGCCATGAAAACTACAGAAGGCATTAATTTATGCACAAGTGTAAGTCTCATGGAAAACGGAAACTAAGCATAGAGCATGCTCACGTGGGTCATGAGCCTTCGGCCCCCTGTAAAAATGGGCAGGAGGGCCCCAGGGTTAGCTCAGTGGTTCCAGCGCCTGCCTTGCAAGCGCAAGGTCCTGAGTTCGATCCCCAGGAACCACATACAATGCTGGGTGTGGAGACTCACGCCCACCAGCAAGCAATACCACATACCACAGTGCCGGGTGTGGTGGCTCACGCCTGTAATCCCAGCATTTGGGAGGCAGAGACAGGAGGATTGCTAAATTTGAGGCTTGCCTGGGCTACATAGTGAGCTCAGAGCCAGCCTGAACTACAAAGCGAGACCCTGTCTCAAAAATAAAAACAAAACAAAACAAAAAATGGGCAGGACACCAGCTGTGCCCAGTTCCCCCATGCTGTGCAGCCCCAGAGGTCTCCACTGTCACAGTGGCAGACAGATGCGATGGGATGACGTGGAAATTCATTCATCGCAGACCCAGATGTCCCTGGTGGGAGGTCCAGGTGCCAGGGACAGGTGCTAGGGACAGGTGGTGTGCAGAGGCTTCCGTGTGTACAAACACCCACCCCCTCACCTCGGCCCGGAAGTGGGACCCGGAACAGAACAGGCTAATTTCGCGTTCCAAATGAGGCTCTGGGGGCTGAGAGCGGTGCCTGATATAAAAATAGAAAACGGAGAGTTGCGTGGGCGTCTCCACTCCTGCTGGGGTAGGGCAGAACTTCCCACCGGGGCCTCACACTGTCCCGGGCTTGGCAGGAGAGGGGCCCAAAGTAGGGGGACCAGGCACAGCCCCTCCTTGCCTCCCAGCCGTTCCCAGGGTTCTGGGCCCAGGGTGGTCCTCTGTCCTCAGGAATCCTGGTCAGCTGGCAGAGCCCCAACTGGCACAAAGTTAGCAGAGCCACCTGCAAAGATGTCTGAGCAGTGCCCTGTGCTAGACTGCAGCAGTACCACAAGTGGAGCCTGGGGATGCAGTAAGGGACAGGGAGGGGCACCTGGCAGGGCCTGGCTCCCAAGCACAGGGGTGGGCGCAGCAGGAGCTGTGGCTGGGGTGGCCTCCCTGAGCCTGGCCCTGCATCCCGTCCCTTGCCTGGCATGCCACTGACCCTGGAGAGGAGATGCTGCCTCCCAGGAGCCACAGGAGGGCAGCCGGGCCTGGGCAGGAAGCTGGAGCCCTGGGTTCCCTGCCCGCTGTGCACCTTCTGGACTCCTGTCCCCGGCTGGCCTGGCTGTGCCACACCCTCGCTGGGCACCCCTCTCCTGGTCCCTCCAGTACTGCACTGCATGGGGGTGGGCCCATGGCTGAGGTGCTGTCCCCTGGGGTGGAACAAGGCCCCCAGAGCAGGGCAGCAACCCTTGGCAAGGCCAAATAGGCAACCTGGGAAGGGGCTGCTTGGTACAGGTCTGGGGGCTTCTCCTGGGATGGGGAGCAGGGAGCACTTTGAACACAGAGCCCCCAGGGGCAGCTCCCCCAATGGCCCTGGCAGGATCCAAAGAGGACAGGGAGGAAGGCACAGAAGGGTGAGCAACTTTAAAAAGATAAACAGGGCCAGGGATTTAGCTCAGTGGTTCTGGCGTCTGTATGGCAAGCACAAGGCCTCAGATTCGATCCCTGCTAACCACACACCGCAGTGCCAGGCATGGAGGCTTACGGGGTGTCACAGGACTTGGAATCTCAGCACTCAGAAGGCAGAGATGGGAGGATTGCTGTGAGTTCGAGGCTAACTTGGGCTACATAGTGAGTTCAGGGCAAGCCTGAACTACAGAGCAAGACCCTGTCTCAAAAAACTAAAAAAAAAATAAATAAAATTTTGAGACAGGATCTTCCTCAGGCGCTAGATTGCCCAGGCTCGGAGAGTACTGGGGACACAGGCATTCAAAGGACTTTCTAATAAGGTGATTGTGAAGCCTGGACCAGAGGAGGCAGCGGGGACTGAGACTGAAGCAGGAATCTGGGGGTGGGTGACACAGGGGAGGAGCGGCCCAGCAAAGGCCTGAGGTTGGAAAGTGCCTGGTTTGGTTTTGGGGGGGTGGGGAAGCTCCGAGATGCTTGAACGCTAGGGTGCCCCGAGGGAGAGAGAGCGGTGCAGGATCGCAGGCTGATGGGTTTGGAGGCCGAACAGCACCAGCTCCAGGCCCCCCACCATGTAGTGAGCACTTGCTGTGTGTAGGCGCAGACCCTGGGCCTACGCCCACGGCAGTGCCCGCATTCTCCCGGACTGGGCGGGCACATGGGCGCTCCTGAACCCCGAAGTTCCGCCGGGGGAACTGCGGTTCTCACGGCCTCGAACCGCAGCAGACCGTGAGATCGGGTTTTACGCTAGTGGGATGCAGGGCTGGGTGAACTGCAGCAGGAAGCGGGGAGGATCGGGAGGCGGGGCGAGCTGCGGGGGCGGCCCTAGGGGGCGGGGCCTCGGGAGGCGGGGCGAGCTGCGGGGGCGGCCCTAGGGGGCGGGGCCTCGGGAGGCGGGGCGAGCTGCGGGGGCGGCTCTCGGGGGCGAGCGGAGAGCGGGCGGGCGGCTGCACCCGGCGGCGGCGGCGGCGGCGGCGGCGGAGGTCGGAACCGGGCCGGAGTGCAACGCGGCAGGTAGGGCGCGGTGCCGGCCGCTCCGGGTCCTGTGGGGCCCGCCGTGGGGCCGAGGGCGCGGGGCGCGGTCACCGGAGCCGGGGAAGGGCGGTCACTGCGCGAACCCCACCGCCCCTCGTCCCTCCGCCCCTCTGGCGACTGCCGTCGGCGCCCCGTGACGCGACCGCCAGGCGGGAAATCTGCTCTGACCCTTCCGGAGATACCGACTTTTCCATCCTCCTGTTGGTGCTGACAACCGCTGGTCTGAGAGTCTCAGGATGGGGCTGGGAACGTGTGGGTCCCCAGCTTTCCTGGAATCGGGTCTGAGCCGTCTTGCAGGACCCTGAAAACCTCGCAACCCTCTCTGTACCTCATGTGGCTCATCGGCTTCCACCGATGACCGCTGCACCCCAGCGGTGCCCCTGGCCTGGGCAAGTGCTCCTCGGGGAAGGCCGGGTGACTGGTGGGCGACCTGCTCAGCCAGGCCAGCCTGGAGGTGCCCTCAGGTGTCAGCTGCTGCCTGGTAGTGGGGACCAGATAAGTGGGCGTGTTCCCAGGAGCCTGAAGCTGGCAGAGGGGATGTGTCCTTGGCCCGGGCTGGACCTCCATGCCACCTGGGAGAGCTCTGCCCTGGTTGGCTGACTCACAGGACCAGGTAGGGACTGGACTCTTCATCTGGGCCAGACACCCAGCTGGGCCGGGCAGCCTGGACTCCTTTCGCTGTCCTCTCTCTATCTGGCCTTGTGTCCCATTTGCGGCCCTACCTGGCTGTAGGGGGGCAACCTGGCAAGGGGTGCTGACAGGGCCCTAGACTTTTGGGGGGATCTCTGCACTACAGAGACAAGGAGGGGCTCCCCACGGAGCCTGAGACAGAAGGAGGAAGGGGCTCCAGGATGCCTTGGCCCTTCCTGTTCTTGTGGACAGAGGAAGTGGGATGTTGAGTCAGCCCTCCGTTCCCCACATCCCAGAGGGGCATGAACACACATGCAGGTCTACAGACGGGGGACAAAATGACCGCCCTTGGGTACAGAGAGGTGGCAGGAAGAGCAGGGCTCAGCCAGGGTCCTGGTTCAGATCCCATTTGCACCGTTACTGACTGCTGGCCTTGGCCTGGAAGCCCTCGCCACTACCTTCTGTGTTGGAGGAGGATTGTGTGACCCTTCCTATCTCAGTGTGGCTTTGAGGGACTGGAGACTACTAGCAGGTGGTCCTCAGGGCTGCTGTGTCCTGGGCTGGCAAGGCCAACAGCGCCAGCCTCACGTTGAAGGGCAAGGCTAGGCCTGAAGAGGCCTGGGGCAAACGCCAGGGTTCCCAATTCCCATTTGTGTTTGTCTCATAAGCACAAAGGCCCAAGTCCACCCCAAATGGCTAGTGCTGTGGACACCCTGATTCTTCCTGGGTTCCTTTCTCGAAGGCTTGTTGGGAGGACACCAGAGGTCAGTGGCCATGGCAACCCCTGCTCTCATTGGCCGGCTGGACAATGGCCCCATGATAGCTGCGGGTGGCTCGGCCGGCACCATGCAGCCTGGAAAAGGAGGGGACATTTGGGGAAAGGAGGAGGCACCTCTGAGCTGGCATGGGCCACCACAGAGCTAGGGACAGGGTGGCACTTAGTGTGACCAGAGTGGCCTGTGGCTGCCATGGGGGGCCTGGTGTCTTTTCTCTTAAGTCTTCAGACCCCTCAGGGACCTTGTGTGGGCCTTGAGGCCTGGGGACAGTCCCTCCAGCGCCAAGGCCAGCCGAGGAGAAGCGCAGAGTGACATGGCTGCTCTGTCTCACAGCCGTGGTCCTGGGCCGACACTCTTAACTCTCACTTTCCACTCTGTAAAGTTGGGTGAGGTGTGAGGTGGCCCTGGCCACACTGCAGGACTTAGGCTCAGCTCCTAGGCTGCCACAGTGGTTAGCTCCTGCTGGACATCCTGCCCCAGCTCACTGGCTAAGCCCACGTGGGTGGCCACGGCTGGACAGCTGGACTGGTCCTATCTGATTGTCCTTGCTAGTTATTCTCCAGGAAGATTGGATGGCTGCCTAGGGCAGTGGACAGGGGAAGTCACGGGGTCCACACCCGATTCCTTGAAGCCTAGTGTCCTGGGCTTCCTCATGAATCAGATGTTTACTGGGTGCTGCTGAGCAGGGTGGGGCAGTGGGTGGGTGCAGGCATCAGCTGCTCAACCCTGGGAGGGAAGCAGGGTCTGTGCCTGGGCCTGCCAGGCAGGCGAGGTGCTGACGCTGGAGTGAGCCAGTTCCCCAGGCCCGCTGTGTTCCAGGCCACAGGCGTGGCCTACGTGTGTGGCAGTCCCCCTCTTGTGCAATGGGGTTCGATTGGGTCCAACTCATGCGATTGTAGGGATGAGAGAGCCCTTCTGGGAGAGGTCACAGGCCGTACTCCTGTGCTGGGTGCTCCTGCCCTTGACCCTGCTTGACCTGCAGCTCTGTTTGTGAAGTTCCTCCTGCCTGGGCAGGGGAGTGTTGTAATCTCATGATACTTCCACGGCATTACAGGGCCTGTGTTCCCATACTCTGGGCCACCTCTGGGTCTTGCCCATTGTCTGGAGCCAGTGCAGAGGACTGCTGAGCCCCTAGCCCTCACTGAGTTGTCAAGTTGAGGAAGAGGAAAAGGTCAGGGTTCACCTACAGGCCTAGAAGGTTGGGTGGCCTTGGCTGTGCTGGGTGAAGCCCATGTTAGGAGGCTGCTGTCCCCAGCCACCCCAGCTGCGTCCTTCCTCCAGTCCCCAGCCTAGCCCACAGGCAGTGGGCACAGTGGCCTGTGTGCCCACCCGTCTGGTCTGGGGTCTCCTTCAGCAGTGCTGTGCCTGCAGAACCCAGGCACTGCCACCTGGGCGCTGCCTGCTGGCTTGAAGCGCATGGCTCCCACCTGTGTTTAATTCTCCTCAAATGTCGGAGGCAAATGTGCCACCCTCCTGGAGGCGCACTGCTAGCAGTTTTGTCAGATACCATCAGGCTATTGTGCAACAGCTTCAGCCTTGGCATAACTCTCCAGGTTTCCATCACCACCCTCCCCTGAGGCCCTGGCTGCCACCTGAGACAGAGACCGGCCATTCTGTGCCTAGACTCAGTGACCCTCACAGCCAGCCATACAGATGGGAAAACTGAGGCCTAGTGGAGTGCAGAACTCCCGGGTGTGGAGGCACCTGTGTGACCGCACCAGGGCCACAGCATTTCCTTCTCTGACAGATATGTGGGATCAGGACTGGGGTCGGCCCCCAGCCATTGGCTGCCTGTTCCTTGGATTTGCCCTGTCACCTAGTTCTGTCTGCACCTTGCCTGGGTATGGGATGCTGCTCAGGGCCCTCACCGCACTGTGCCCTGCACCCCAGGACTGGGAGCCCCAGTCTATACCAGCTTCTTGCCAGGCTCTTCTAGAGTGGAACCAGAGAGGGAGAAGACTCTGAGGTAGCTTGGGGGCCAGGTCTGGAATGGAGCCTGCTGAGCCGAGGGGCTGACTGATAGCGGCCTTCCCATTTCCAGGAGCTCATTGCCACTACAGTCAAGCACTGTGGTCAGTGGGAGCTGTGCCCACTGGGGGACAGGATGTGACTGGGAGGAAGATGGCTGAGGAAGGGTCACCCTGCCCCTGCCAGCCCCTGGGCCCTCCCCCAGGGGTTCTGCTGAAGCCATGGTCCCTGTAGTGGGCACCCGGAAGCTGTTCAGGGCTGGCCCACTGGAGCTGAGCCCGACCATCGTGAAGCAGGATGCCAGGGTGGGGTGTGAGGTGCCATGGCGGTGCTCCGTGTGGGCCTCCAGGGTGGGCGAGGGAAGAGGGCTGGGAGGGCTGGCAACACCCGTGACCCCTCCCCATGGGTGGGGAGCCAGCACAGTGGAGGGTACTGAGGAGCCAGTGACAGGAGAGGGAGCGGCTTTGGGAGTAGGCAGCGGGGATCTGGTGATATTGGGGTGACCTTGGACCCCAGTGGATCTGCCTGCTCCAGCTCCATCTGTACTTCTGCCTGCCCAGGTTTGCTGGCGCTTCTGGCTACTGGTAGCATCCTGCAGGTGTGTGTGTGCGTGTATGCCCATGCACACGTGTGAGTGAGGCTGTCCCCAAAGTTCCCACGCAGCAGCTTCTTTGTGCAGCCTAGCAGTTGCCTGGTTCTGAGCTCAGCTGACTCTGAGGCCACCTTGTCCCATGTGCCAGGTAGCTGAACATGGGTGAAGCCCAACGGGCAGGTGACACTACTGGTGGGGGGCTGGAGGCCAAGGTGGCAGGAGCCCTGCTGGGTAGTCTGTCCCTGGGAGGAAAGTGCCCCACCCCTGGCTGTGCCCCAGATGCTGCCTGAGGACCAGAGGGCGCTGCCGCTCGACCAACCTTCAGGATCAGGGGACCTTGGGGCATCCTGAACAGGGCAGAGCCAGGTGAGTCTACAGTGGGGTGGCACAGAGTAGGGTGGGGCCCAGAGCCCAGATCCCTTGAGGCTCTGGACAGTGGATGGGGTGAGGCTCCTGGCATGTCCAGGCCCTGCAGCAGTATCTGAGTTATGCGTCCAACCTCCAGGCCTGAGGAGGAACGGGCTACTCTCGGTTCCCCAGGGGGGTGGCCATTCCCCCTTCCGTCCTGGCCCTTCACACCTCTTCCTGTTCCCCCCTATTCCACTGCCACGTTTCTTCTTGTTTCTATCCACTAGACACCTAGCCCCGGGATAGCCAAGGCCCTGGCATGGGGACTGGCTTGGCACCTGTGGTCCTTTTGGTGACTGTAGGTGACCCCAGGAGGGACCCAATAGTGTGGAGTAGCCACATTCAGTAGTGCATGATTATAGTTCCAGCTACTCTGGAGGCTGAGGCAGGAGGATCATGTGAGCCTTTGAGTTCAAGGCCAGCTTGGTCAACTTAGCAAAATAACACCTAAAGATAAAAAATCACCAAAGAAGAAAAAATGACAAAAAAGCTAGGTGTGGTGGCACATAGTCATCGGCACAGCTTCTCAGGAGGCTGAGGCAGGAGGATTGTAAATTCAAGTTCAGTCTAGGCAACTTAGCAAGATCTTGTCTCAAAATAAAAAAGGACTGAGTGTAGCTGGCCTGTGTGGGGCCCTGGTTCCAGCTCCACTGCCCTAAGCTGGAAGGGTGGAATGAAATGGCACTGTGGCAGGGGAGGGGGCATGGCTTTTGCCAGGCTAGTGGAGATTGGCTTTCCTGGTTCTTGGTTCCAGACCAAGCCAAGCCAGATGCTATAAGGTGTCAGGCTGAGCTGCCTGGCTTCAGTGGCCCACAGGACACTCCTCACAGCACGACAGACACAGCAGCCCTGAGGGAAGGAGCATGTCACAGCAGTGTAGGTCACAGGTCGAGGGCTGGGTCCACATGGCTAGACAGGCAGCTCTGATGAGGCCTGGCCGCTGTCCCTGGGGTCTGAGCCATGTGCCCAGCCTCATACTGGCCCCAGGCGAGGCACACCCTGCCCTCTGCTTGAGACCCTCACCATCACCCACTCTCAGTCCCTCATGAGACACACAGCTCTTGGCCAGGGCTGGGTGCAGCTGGCGGGCCTTCAGATCACGAGGAGGTGAGTCAGAGGAGCGCTTCCTGGCCTACAGCAGGAGAGGGCATGGACAGCAAGCCAGCGTGCTGTCCCTGAGACTGTCCCTGTCTTTGCCTTGTGGCTGTGGACACTGTCTGGGGAGGCGGCCGGGTGGCCGAGCTGTGTGGTGGCTGTGGAGCCCGCTGTGGCTGTCCTGCATGCAAACTGGGTCCCTGGGGAGGAAGCGGTGAAGTGCTGGGCCAGATGAGTGCTTTTACTTGTCTGATGCGCCTGTGAGTGGGGTGTGGACAGGGTCCGCTCCTTCTGCAGGGTGGATCTGTGCCCGCATCGTGCTGGGCTCTGCGGCACTGGGGACGAGCAGGGGTAGGACACAGAGAGCTCTGTCCTGAGGAGCCAATGCTGGGAGGCTGGGCTGGTGAAGGCCCAAGGGCAGGAGAGCAGGCGGTGCTGGGAGAGGGCACAGCGGGGTAGAGGCATGGAGACTGGGCCCATCCTAGACTTGGAGGGTATCTTTGGCTTCTGCCTTCCCTGCCTGGGAGTTATCATGGCATCATCAACGGGACTCTGGTGACCAGTTGTCCCTGGAGTAACCCTGCCCCATCCCCAGGGCTCCCATTCCACAGATGGGGAAACAGGCTCAAAGTGATCCCCAGTCCCCTTCTAAGAGGATCCAGCCAGACCTGCTGCCATGGTCTGGGAGTGAAGCAGCCTTGTTGCATGGAGCTGGTGGGTCCGCAAGGGCCAAGCAGTCTCAGGAGTGGCCTGGTGCCCCGTAGGGGTGGCAGGCCCAGGCCCCCTGGCCCTGCTCAGCATCGAGAGGTGGAAGCTGTGGATGTTTTTGATGAACTCAAGTGTGAATCCTGAAACGCCCATTTGTGCAGGCTGTGGCCTGGGCAGGCTACCCCCAGGTTGCCTCCAGGCACCTCGCTGGTTGCCCTATGGGCAACCCTCTGCCCCTCCTGACCAGACTGGAGCTTCATACTGAGTGTGGGTGATGGGGCCTCTGGGAGCATCAGGGCCATCAGCACACTGTGAGGCCCCTTTGAGGGTGTCCCACAGCCAGACGCTGCCCTCTGCCCATGGAGGCCTGGGCCTCCGGTGTGGACTCCCCATCCTACCATTGCATCCCAGCTGCCTAGCCCTCCAGGGCCCCAGGGCCTCTGCGCCCTTAACAGTGTCTTCCAGGGTTCTCTGGCCAAAGCCTCTGCAGCAGCCGATTTGCCTTGCAGTTTGTAGCCCTGCCATGGGGGCCCTTCTCCCCCAGTAGTCCCAGGCATGGGCAGGCAGTGACTGCAGCCTGCTCAGAGCTCTAAGCTTAGGGCACCCACCAGACTGGGGTGTGGCTTCATGTGTGGGCTGAGCCCATCTTCCATCTGTTCATCAGGCCCTGTCTTGAGCCCCTGGGCCCACATGTATGGTGACACTAGTAGCAGGGCCGTGCAATGGGTGCAGAGATTTTAGAGAAGACTATGAGAGTGGAAGTGGCTCTGGGAAGCAGAATCTGGCGGAGCCCAAGGTCTGGGCGGCTGGGAGTGGAAATGGGCTGGGAACCCAGTGAAAGGGGTAGAGTTGGGGAGCTGGTCCTACAGGACAGTGGGGACAGCCCAGGGGTAAGCAAGGCTGGGCAGGTGGGTGGGGCCCAGAGTGCAGTGCTGGGCCAGGGACCCTGGACGTTAGAGGGGCAGGAGGTAGTGAGAGATCTGTGCATACCCAGGGAATCCCCAGGGAGGGAGGGTCTGAAGCTGGCTGCCAATTCTAGGAAGGAACATGGGAGTCCCTGAACAGATTTGATTCCTGTCTGCCCAGTCAGGTTTGGCACGTGGGCCAGAAATAGCAGAGGTTACTTTCTCTACCAAGGACATCACAAGTACAGAGCAAGGGGTCAGAGGGACGTGAGGACCCTTCCTCGTTGGTCCAGTCTACGAGGAAGTGGTAGTCACCTGGGGCTTCCTTGGCCTGAGGCTGCATTATTCTCAGTATTCAGGTGGCCTTCTCTGGTCATTGGATGTTCTCTGCTAGTCTCTCTCTGCCATATTAGCAATGAAACCCAGGCCTAGCACTGAGCTACACCCCCAGCATCTTATTTTTTATTTGGAGACAGGTCTCACCAAGCTTCTAGAATGGGTTCAAATTTGTAATCCTCCTGTCTCACCCTCCCAGAGCTTGGAGATTACAGCCATGTCCCACACCTTTCTGTCAGCAGATTTAGAACCCACCTGGTTAACCCAGGATGAGAGCTTGAATGTAACTGCACCCTAAGGTCATGCTCATGGGACAGGCATTAGGGGTAGCTGTGTCCTGCGGGGACACAACCTTCACCCCACTGCACCCTGTGGGTCTGGGTGGGGCCATGCTTGCTAAGTCCTCGCCTCTGCCCAGGACTGAGTTCCCAGGGTACCTGAAGCCCCCATCACACACTGTAGCATCCTAACGTGGGCAGATGGGGCCCTCCGGACAGGCGCTTCAGCGCCCGCAGTGGCAGTATGAGCCCCAGCTGCTCCTGCATGTGGCTGGCAGCGCCAGGCTGGCCTCAGAGTCCCTGGAGGCAGGTTCTGGTCCCTTCAGGCCAGGTGAGCACCCTCCTCTCTGAAGCTCTGTCTGGTTGTCTGGCCGGTAGAGCCCAGATAGCAGCTGGACCAGGCTCTGTGGCTGTAAGCACTGAGATAAGGCAGGGCTGTAGGGTGTCCTGTGCTGGGGCAGGGCCTGCGGTGCCCTCTGCAGACTGTGCCTCTGTGTGTGCAACGCATCGGGCAGGCTGGGCCCCAGCGCTTCCCTCTTACAGACTGACCATGGCCCCTGGCGGCTCCCACCCTCCAGCAAGTGCCCTGTCCCCAAAAATGACAACTTTGAGGCCGTGGCCCAGGCTGAGAAGGACCAAGGATGGACAGGCTGCCCCACACACGGCTGTGTCCCAGCCATCCACCTCCTTGCTGGGATGTTGAGGAAATCATTGTCACCATGGTTACCAGAGCAGGGTGAAAGTTACACAGCCACCACCACGTTGAGGAGCAGGTCCTGAATGTCCTCTCTTTTGGGGAACAGAAATGGCACGGCACAGGGAGGGAAACACTGAAGTTCAGAGTCAACAGGCCTGTGAGGTCACACAGCAGCCCTGGTCCCCAGAAGATGTGATCAGGGAGATGCAGCCTGTTCCAAGGGGCCAAAGGTCTGCCTGCATTAGATTGCCCCTGGCTGAGAAGAGGCTTGAAGTTGATTTTGCCTAGTTAGACAGGAAGCAAGAGACAAAGGTAGATGGGTTCGTTATTTGATGAACCACTCTCTTCTGAGAGTCAAGTGGGGGTCCCCTTGCCCTTTTACTGTGTGCCCTGGTTGCCAAGTGTTTTTTTTTTTTTTTTTTAGACA
>PVIC010000755.1:67894-109336 GCA_004025085.1 Thryonomys swinderianus | reverse complement strand
GATGAGGGGAAGGAATAAATATGATACAGAAAGAAAATAAAAGAGCATGTATAAAGGGGGGAGGAGGGGGGAGTGGGTAGGGATATGGGTAAAAATGAGAATTAACTTGTGGCATATACTGGTACAAATTTCCCAATGTTATATGTGATTTTGAGATGTATATAAATTGTACCAATAAAGAATTCAATTAAAAAAATCATGTTTCATCACCATGTAAAATAGATTTAGAAGGTAGCAGAATGCTCTCATTTCAATTGATGACTCAGGGATTTCTATCCTTGATTTAATTTTTTTTTTTTTTTTTTTTGCCTCTGGGGATCGAACTCAGGACTTTGGGGTTGCTAGACAGGCCCTATGCCACTGAGTATTTTTAAATTTATTTATTTATTTTTGCTTTTTGGAGACAGGGTCTCGCTTTGTAGTTCAGGCTGGCCCTGAGCTCACTATGGTGCCCAGGCAAGCCGCCGCGAACTCAGCAATTCTCCTGTCTCTGCCTCCCGAGTTCCGGAACCACTGAGCTAACCCTCCGGCCCACTGAGTATTTTTAAATTTAATAGGTTTGATTTTCCTTTTCCCCCAGGCTGCTTTGAAAGGTAAGTAAAATATTTGTCCTGTGATTTTTCACTAAACTTTTACATTTAGTGCAGGGTGTGGTGGTACACACCTGTAATCCCAGCACAGCATTTGAGAGGTTGAGGCAGAAGGATTGCCAGGAGTTCAAGGCCAACCTGTGCTACATAGTGAGGCTTTGTCTCAAAAATAAAAAAGAAAAAGGAAAACATTTAAATTCTGATATATGCAAAATGCATATTTATACTGTACTTCATGTCATTTTGAAACAGGTATATATATTATCATTGTCTTACTTACCCTAAAGAATTAAGTACTGGAATGCTAACAATTAAAAACAGCTTCATTTGCTTTCCAGCAGAAAGATGATAATATGTGAGGCAAAACCTAACTCCCATGAAGAAATCCTAAGTGTGCCTAAAACAAAATGCTTTCTGGAGAGGAAAAAAGAGTAAAAGGGAATAGAGCTGTGTCATGCTACAACATGAATGACACTTGAAAACATTTTGCTGTGTAGAAGAAGCCAGGCACAGTGGGTCATATGTTGTATAATTCCATTTCTGTGCAGTGTCCACAATAAGGTAGTTAGGTCTGAGAGACAGAAGCAGAGGGGTCATTGTCTGGAAGGGTTGGGATGATTCCTGGGGGGTGATTTGGGGATGATAACACAATTAGGTAGTAGCAATGGTAATACATTTTGGATATACTAAAAACCACTGAGGTGTACCCTTTGAAATGCTTAATGGTGAATTTTTGTTATGTGACTTAAATAATAGCATTTTCTCTGTGTGTGTGTGTATTTTTTTTTTTTTGAGACAGGGTCTCACTTTGTAGTTCAGGCTGGCCCTGAGCTCACCATGTAGCCCAGGCAAGCCTTGAACTCAGCAGTCCTTCTGCCTCAGCCTCCTGAGTGGTGGGATTATGGGCGTGAGCCACCATGCCTGGCATTGTGGTATGTAGTTACTTGGGATTGAATTTAGAACCTTTTGCTAGCAAGGGAGACACTGGAACCTCTGAGCTAAATCCGTGGCACAATATTTTTATGAATTTAAATATAAATGTAAAATACATCACTTTAAATTATGGTGCATTAATGCAACTCTATCAAGGGTTTAAAAAAGTTTACTTGTCAAGAATGATAGAATGTCACAGCTGGTAGGCTTGGTGGATTTTAGATGGTCCTTGCATTATTGCTGCATGGTAATCCTTTTGCTGGTAAACAGACCACATCCTTTTCTTTTCCTTTTTTTGGAACTGGGAATTGAACTCAGGACCTTGTGTTTGCCAGGCAGGTGCTGCACCACGGAGCCCAACAGGCCACCCATATCCTGCATAAAGGTTTTCAGGTTAGCCTACAGCAGGGCTAGTTTGAAGTTTGAAACATACAATGTACAACTTCCTTAGTAGCTAAGCCACAAGTGAGGAGAGAGACACAGTGCATTTTTTTGACCTTGGAAACCATACATTTTAAATCACTGAGGCTTTCCTTATGGCATTTTCTGCTCCAAGTGAAAGTCACATTTAGTTTTTTTTTGGGGGGGGGTCGTATATGGTTTACTGGGGATTGAACCAGGGACCTTGTGCTTGCCAGGCAGGCGCCAGAACCACTGAGCTAAATCTCCAGCCCCCACATTTAGTTTTTGATGGAGTAAATTCAAGCTACCACTGGTATTGGTGGGCTCATTGGCATGTAACAATAATAGCCCAGGCCTGAGGGCCAAGTGTTTATAATTGTATGACCACAAGCAAAGGACCCAGTGTTGGAGAGGACAGAAGATGCACAGGCCTTTAGGGGAGCTGAGTTTGTGTGTTCTTGAGAATAATTCATCAACTGTGAGGAGACCAAGAACCCTGAGAATACAGACCATTCTTGGGAGAATTTTGTTAGCACTGATAAATCCATGTGAGGAGAGGCTGGAAATGGTACCTAAACCAGTAGTGAGGAGTGCACGATTTGTGTATGAGAGCATTATTGTTTGAAAAAAATTACATGACAAATGAAATTAATATTTGATGATATTGAAGTGATTTCCTCTTAGCACTGTGGCAAAATCAACCAGTGCATCTCCTGTGTCAGGCCTTAAAGGAACAGAGAACTGCGTGTATCACCGTGGAAGGACTGTGGGACTATTGTGCTGGAGGACTGGCAGCCCTATTGCCTCTAGTTGAACAACATGGTTTACAGCTTTCTTGTTAGATTGTCTGGACTGGAGGCTCTGGATAGAGTGAGGTTATTTTTGTAGATAAATCAGAAGGATTTATTTTATCTGCCTGTTTCTTGGGTCCTAAAAAGACAGGTAAGTTACTTCCAAACACAGAAGGCTAGTAAGTTATGGAAGTAGAGACTGTGTTGCCAACCCCCGTGATTCCTCCTCCCCAAGGGCTGAGTCAGAAGGGTGAGCCCCTGGAATCTGACTCTGAATCTGCTCCATGGGTAGCTTTCCTATATCCATTCCCACTGGGATCAGATACTGGCCAAGCCCTGGAAAAGTCTGGAAAGTTGGAAAGCTTGGAATTAGTGTGGTTGATTGGAATTGTCTTTCCTCCTGGGCATTGTTCTGCTTTGAGAGTAAGTGCTCCTTGGCGTCATCTCTGTCACTTTAGATGGCACACACTGGCTAGGAACATGGGACTAGGTTTCTGCTTTGGCTCATGGAGAAGACAGCTCACCACTGTGACAGAAAGGGCAGAATGATTATGGAGATGGTGTATGTGAGAGTATCTAGCAGAGGAAGTTGGAAAGGTCTTCTGTAGAAAAGGGCACCAACCTTGAGGTGAAGTTGGAGCTGCTAGTCATGGGTGTTGGCGATTCGTAAACCCAAGACAGAGGAACCACCAGGCAGACAGTGAGGTCCAGCAGAGGAAGAACCATGCTGAGGGCCAGAGACTTAGCTCAGTGGTTCTGGCACATGCGTAGCAAGCACAAGGTCCCTGGTTCATTCCCGGTAACCGCATACAACAATACTGGGTGTGGTGGCTCATGCCCACTGGCAATCAGCAGGCGTACCACAGTACCAGGTATGGTGGCTCATGTCTTAATCCTAGTTCTCAGGAGGCAGAGGCAGGAAGATTGCTGAGTTCGAGGCTGCCTGAGCTACATAGTGAGCTCAGGGCTACCCAGAACTTCAAAGTGAGACCCTGTCTCAAAAAAAAAAAAAACATGCTGAGGGCACCAAGGATTTTCCTGCTCCTCACTTGCTGTTGTGAGGCACAGGGAGGTGAGAGAGGCAGGGGTCACTCTTGCAGAGCTGACTTCTGGAGCCTCTCTGTGATGGGGCACCATTCTGCCATCCTTTAAGGCCGAGAGGGTTCTATATCAGGGCAAGGAGGAATTAGAGCCTGGAGCAGGAAGGACAGGCTGGAGAGAGTGTCCTGAGTCCCCACATATATCTGAGTAGAGATGAGTAGTGGGCAGGTGGAGGGTCCAGAGTAAGCAAGTGAAACTGTGAACACTGGCCAGTGCCCAGGGGGCATGGGGTGGTCGGCACCCTGAAGGAGCACCTGTGTTTTCTAAGTGGAGAAGCAGGAGAGAGGCCTTGCTTCCCCAGCTCCCCTGGCTGATAGTATTAGCAGTTTAGTGTGTATCTTTCTGTGTTTTAGCCATCTAGCTAGGGAAAATATGTACAAGTGAACATTTGCCTTAAGTTTGGATGGATTCATATTGAAATTTCATTCTGCCCTAGGTGTTTGAACTCAGTGTTCTGTACTAATCACTGGATGTCAAGTATGAGTATAGCCTTTGCTAGTATGTGTGTTCCTTAAAGAGAAACAGACAGGAAAATAATTACATGTATTGGAAATTTTGGAATGGTTATGTTCTTTTAAACTGCTGCTTACAAATAATGTCCTTCAGTCAAAAACCCAGGCTTGTTTCAGTCATAGTGACATTGAACAAGTCCAGAGTTGCATTAGCTGCTGACGGTCATGAGTGAGATTTTATAGAGGTGGGGGGTTTGTCGTTGTCTGTCCCAGTGTCCCCATTCCATCACTGTATGGGGGGATGAATATCATTGTTAGTGTACTTTTAATCAAGACATGGGGATTTCACAGTTTGTGATTTGTTCATGCATTTTAGTAACTTTCAGTTTTCTCTTTATTAAAATTTTGATGTGATTTTTTTTTTTTTTTTGAGACAGGGTCTCGCTTTGTAGTTCAGGCTGGCCCTGAATTCACTATGTAGCCCAGGCAAGCCTCTGCCTCTTGAGTGCTGGGATTACAGGCTGAGCCACCATGCCCGGCAAAATTTCAATATGTTTTTAAATCTGACTGAGGCAAATAGCTTTTCCTGACTGAAAACAGTATCAGTCTATGAGCATTTCATTTGCTAAAATTAGACCCACTTTCCATATTGTTACCCTATATATTCCTACAGTAAGAAAACACAGACTTTTTACCTTCAGTAAAGTTTTTTTCCCCCCTGATTTTTATTGTGGTAAAACACAAAAATTCCTCATCTTAACCATTCTTTAGGATCGCAGTTTAGGGACATTGAGAAGATTTACAGTATCATACATCTTCACCATCATCCATCTCCAGCACTCTTCAACTCTTCTCTTGAAAGTGTCCCTGTTAAATATTGACTCCCCTTCTAGTCCTCATTCCGTGGCATCCTCCATTCTGTTTTTTATCTCTATGGATCTGACTCCTCCTCTAGAATCTCATACAAGTAGAATTATACCATATTTGTCTTTTTATGACTGGCTTATTTCAATTAGCATAATGCCCTTGTGGTTTATCCATGCTATAATATGTGTCTGAATTTCCTTCTTGATGGCTGAGTAATGCTCCATCCAACAAAGTCTTCCCGTTTTCAGCAAAGTGTTAGTGAAGCAAGGAGTAATTAAAAATAAAATGTTTCTGTTGATGAGGTTACAAGTAACATGTGTAGAAATGTAACATGTTATGACCAGGTAAAGAATTAAGAGGAACAGCTCAGGAGGCAGAGACAGGAGGATTGCTGAGTTCACGGCAGCTTGCCTGGGCACCATAGTGAGCTCAGGGCCAGCCTGAACTACAAAGCGAGACCCTGTCTCAAAAGGCAAAAAAAAAAAAAAAAAAAAAAAAAAAAAAAATTAAGAGGAACAGAGAAGGACAAGGCCAGAGAGTTCCATGTGAATATGGGGCAGTGAGTCCTTCCTGCCTCTCTGAATAAGGAAGCACCTGAAAGCCTCCAGATGGCGCAGGATGATGATGTTTTAACTTTGGAGATAAACATCACCTCTGGTCCACAGGACTTATTTTAAAATTGCAATCTGGGCATGGTAGGGCACACCTGAAATCCTAGCACGTGGGAGGCGAAGACAGGAGTGTTGCCACAAGTTCGAGGCCAGCCTGTGCTTCATAGTGAGTTCAAGATCAGCCTGAACCATATCGTGAGACACTGTCTCAAAAAATATATAAGCTGAGTAGTTTGGTGGTTGCTTGTAGTCCCTCACCTGTTACTCAAATCTGAAACTTCTGACCAGTAATTGTTAAATATTGACATTATTGAGCATTATGTGAACCAAATTCTTCAACCAATTTTAGTAATTCATGTATTTTCCTCTCTCAGTCTCAGATAATGTCAAATGGAAATGAATTTGCATGGCTCAGTCATATTTTAAGTGAAAATTTCCAATGATTATTATGTATTCAGTTTTAGAAAATACTTGAAACTTTGGGGATAGGAGGAAACTGGGTATGGAACTGAGAACCTTCTCATTGAGCTATATTTCCCAGACCTCTTTAAATTTTTTATTTGGAGACAGTCTTTCTAAGTCACTAACTTGCTCAGACTGGACTTGGAGTTATGATCTTCTTGCCTCAGCCTCCCAGAATGCTGGGATTGCAAGTATGTACCATATCTGGCTTACTTGAAACTTTAATAATAATAAATAAATGTTATCATTTGGAACAAAATTGCCCTCCAGAATGCTTGGGTATTCAGATGTGGGGCTTTTGGAATGTTATTAGATGGATCATGGGGGGACCCATCAGGTTAAGACATTGCTGTTGAGTTCATAGCTTTGGCATGGCTGGAGGAGGGTGGTTACTGGATGCCTCACTTGGAAGGGTATATTCTTCTGCCGAACCCTTTTCCTTTCTTTTGGTGGGTCTTCCTTGCTCTCTTTGCTTCTTGGCTCATGAGGTGAACACTTTTCCTTTGTCATGCCTTTTCCTTCTGTTATTTTGGCTTTGGAGCTAGCTTGCATAGCTTGAAACCTTTGAAACTAAACCAAAAAGAAATCTTTTCTCCTTTAAGTTTTGTATGGCAGATATTTTGTCCTAACAAAAATGACTTAATAGAGTAAATACAGTATCGGTAAATAAAATGTCACCTTAAGTTAGTTATGTAGTTGTCTTCCAGTATATTTTTGGTAAGAGGGATTGAACCTGGGAGCATTCAGCTATATCCCCAGACCTTTCTTAATTTCAAGACAGGGTCTCAACACTTTGCCAGACTAGCCTTAAACTTGAAATCCTCCTTCCTCAGCCTCTGGAAAACTGAGGTTATAGGTGTGAATCATCACGCCCAACTGGTCTTCTCTATTTTTTAAACTAATACTTTTTTCTAAAGAAGAAAAAATTATGGAGCCAGTTAAATTCCTGTGATGGTAAAAAGTAGATCATTTAGTTGCTGCTTGAGGTTTATTCTTGTTTTTTTCTTTAATAGTACAAACAGTATGAAAGAAACATTCTTTTAGGATTTCCTGCCTAATGTTCATTTGAATGTCTAAGTTTAAATTTGTCTTTTTTTTTTTTTTTGAGACAGGGTCTCGCTTTGCAGTTCAGTCTGGCCTTGAGCGCCCTATGTAGCCCAGGCAAGCCTGGAACTCCGCAATCCTCCTGTCTCTGCCTCCGGAGTGCTGGGATGACAGGCGTGAGGGCATGAGTCACCACGCCCAGCATTGTATGTGGTTACTGGGATCGAACTCAGGACCTTGTGCTTGTGAGGCAGTCGCCAGAACCACTGAGCTAAATCTCCGGCCCAAATTTGTCTTGATTTTAAGTTGTTTCTTTTGAGCAAAGAAAAATATTTTTCTTTCAGTAAAGTAATTGTCACATTCTGTAAATATTTTTACTATATCCAGAGCAATATACACAGAATGACTTTGGCTTCTGAATTTTCTGGAAATACTTCTACAATATTTAACTAAAATAAAAGGGGTTATGTTTTCTCCTTTGCTCTAGAGGGCAAATCTAAAACTAGTAGGTGAATGAAAAAGTCTGAGGTTTTTCAGGATGTTTATAGGAAACTGCAAAAGGTAAGGGCTGCTTCTGGGGATGAAAAAGATGAAAGGAAAGTAGTTGATGAGAACCCAAGATGCAGATTTGTGTGACATAAGGTGGCCTGGGTGCAGTCTCTACCGTGCCCCAGATAGTAACCCGCACCTGCAGCTGCACATATGCAGTGCACTCTCTAGCTTCCATGTCCTCTTGCTCTGTCTTGACTGGGTATTTCATGTAGAGGGAGTGACATTGACTCATGGTAGAATTGTCAGAGTAAAATGTTGCTGGTCAGTCCTCCTGGGACCATTCCACCTTGTTGTGGTGCTTTGCCCATCTTGCATGTCTCCTCTCTTCCTTGCCCACCCTGACCTGCACCTGTTCAGTGCCTCCTCCATTCCCACTCATGCTGCTGGCAGTCACATGTCTTCTGTGTGCCATACTGCCCTTTGCAGAAACCATGCCCAAACAAATTGATGACATTGTGTCTATTTTCTCTCAGGGAAACTGGAAGAAATCTATTAACCCGGCCACACAATGGGGCCAGTGTCATGTTATCTGCATTTTTTCTTTATATTGTGGGGGACTCTGCTTTCCCCTAAAAGGCCAGCTCTCTCAGCCACTATATTCTGCCTGCATGTGGCTGCTCTGTCCATTCCCCACTTTGGGTTCTTACCATCTGCATACAGACATCAGTTTCACTTTGGAGAAGGTAATTTTTACCCCATATTTTCTTAAGCTACTATCCTATTTCTTACACCCCCCGCCTTAATGCAGATATCCTTGGAAAAGTTCTCAGTACTCACTGCTTTACTCTTCTCCCGTTCTCTGTTGTTCTTAGCCCACCATAGCACCAAGTGGCTGTTGTCTGTTACCATTGGTCTTCACTTCAGCATATTCTGCTGTCAGTGATGTATCTGCTGGGAGATCTGCCAGTGTCATGCAAATATGATTGGTTCTGCACCTGAGAACGTGAAGCTTCAAGCTTCTTCCCACTTTTCCTCCTGTCTTTGGAGACCTATCCCAAGCTCCCTGTTGATCCTCAGCAATGTTGACTGTTTAGGATTTGACAGTCATCTCCTCTTGCCTACACTGAATTGCATGGAAAGAAATTGATATTGGTATTCTCTTCCCTACCACTGCCAAGAACTGCAGAGAAGTATAGCTCTCCACTTGACGTTGGCCTATGACTTTGTAACAGTCATCTCAAATTCAGCGTGTACAAGTAAATGTTTAGATCTTTCATTCAAAACATATTCCTCCTCTGGTCATTCCCATCTCCTAGTTCTTAGAGTCAAGATGAGACCTGTTTTCCCCTTAAAACAGTGATGGAGAACCTTTTAGAAGTTTCAGTGATAACAAACAGCCAGCTGCAGCACATGTGCTATAGATTCACCACTACTGCTATAAGATCTGTTCATTGTGGCTATGCTTTAAAATAGTTAAAGGGCTGGGGATTTAGTTCAGTGGTTCCAGCAAATGCCTCATAAGGACAAGGTCCCAAGTTCGATCCCCAGTACCACACACCACCAATGCTGGGCCTGGTGACTCATGCCTGTGGTCCCAGCACTCAGGAGGCAGAGGCAGGAGGATTGCTGTGAATTTGAGGCTTGCCTGGGCTACATAGTGAAAGATCCAAAGCCCTGTTTCTCTTAACTGTAGCCCCAGGCAGGTCTGTCCCTCAACTCTTCACTTCAGTCTCTGACAGGCTCTTTTGAAAACTGTATCTGGAGGTCCCATTAAAGTATATGAGCAGTGCAGATTGTAGCACCTGATATTTATCTGACATTCTTCCGCTTGATCTGGAGAGTTCTTTCTGAGTGTCTTTCTAGGATCAGTCTTAGCTCAGTCTCCTCCCTGAGGCTTCTACAGCACCCTGGCTGGTTTCCCATCTTCCTCTCCATGTGCAGCCCAGCTGTAGCACTACTCCTCATGTTGAGCACTGCCTGAGATGGGTCGTTTGTCCAGTCCCTGTTACATCCCTTCCATGTTGTGAATAAGAGAAGCCCTGCAGCCTTCAAGATGAGTCCAGACTCTGATTGTTGTACAGGGTTTTCACAGACATGCTGTTCATCTTATTCTTACACCCCAAGTAGCCAAGCCCCAGCTCTCTCACTTCCAGATGCCATTCATGCTTCTGTGAAAGAGTAACTTGTTCAGAATCAACTCAGTTGTCTTTTCCTTCAGCAAACTTGAAAAGCATGCCCAGTCCCATCATAGATGGCTTAGTAGCCTGGGTGCATCTTATTCAAAGCATCTATCACATGAGCATTCTCTCAGGTTTGTCTGTCTTCCCTGTTGAGTACCCTGAGGAGAGGACAGGACCTGCCTCTCTGGTGGCCCAGTGGCTGTCACAGACTAAGTATGAAACTGTTCTTTGAACGAATTGTGATTTCTGACCCAAAAGGATACATAAACTCATGCTTTGACAAACCAACTCTAAGTACAAGCATTAAGTAGAGAAGCAACCAAAAAATAGCCAGGCTCCCAAATGAGATGAAGACCCCTCAGTACAGAAGGACACTGGAAACCTACATGGTAGGCATGAGTTTCCAGGTCCCCCTGTTCTGCTGAGCCTGTGCACCCAGCAGGCAGTGACAGTAGGAAACTTGGTTCCATAAGGGTAGAGTCAGAAGCATACTTTTTGAAGCTGGCCTCACGTAAGACCAGGTGCACATTGGGGCTTTATTGGATGTCAAGAGTTCTAAGAAGTGAAGAAAGCACTATCCAGTGGTCATCCTATTGGATGGACATATTTTGTCATGCAGCCATGGATCACTGTGGAAAACCAGCTTTTGGAATGACACTTGGGGGAAGGTTTAGAGGGCAGCAACCACAGAGTACTAGTGCTTTGATGTGTATAGTGTCTCTTGCAAAAGCTATTTGTGGAAGTCCTCACACTCACTGTGATGGTGTTAGGAGCTGGAGGCATGAGGTGAGGCTCTCTTGAACAGGGTAAATGCCTGTATAAAAGGGACCACAGAATTCCTCACTGAATGCTGAATCTGCCAGTATTGTCATCTTAGACTTCTAGCCTCCAGCACTATGGGAAATAATTATCAGGACTGGGGATTTAGCTCAAGTGGTACTGCACCTACATTCAAAGCACAAGGGCCCAAATTAGATCCCCAGTATTCCCCCCATTCACTAATTATTAGTTGTTTATTAACCATCCAGTCTTGGTAGTTTTGTTTTGTTTTTTTAAATAGTGACTAGAAGTGACTGAGAAAGGGAGAGTGCTAACAACATAAAACCTCTCCATTAAGATGAGCATGAAACCCAGATCCCTCAGTGCTTAAAGATGGATAATACAAAGACACTTACAGAGATGACTTTTCATGGATGGAAAATCTGCAAACACTGCCAAAGTAGTATTCATGATACCTAGAGGCAGATTAACATTCATGAAAACAAGGAATGAAATAAGAGCAGGCAGTTATGACAAAAAAAGCTTTGGAATCTATAGACATTAGATAGAATGATAGACTTGGGTGAACACAATCAAACACAGAGTAGTAACTTCATAAAATTGAACCGGATTGTGGCAAAGAGAAATAAAAGGAAAATATAAGGTCCTAAATTTAGGCAAGCCTAGAGAGCCAGCTCTACCCTTTGACTTGATAGGATATGAAACATAATTGATTTTTGACTTGGTCTCTTTGGAGTCCAGTTTTCATCACCAGAGAGGATTCCAGTCAGAGCATCCACTAGGGCTTGTTGACTTCTACAGAAGAAATCTACCACAGGGAAGAGCTCACACTTGGTGTAGAACATTGCAGTGGTCTACTTGGAACTTTGGCCAATGCCCATTCCCTTTCTGCTTCCCATCTAGGAAGCGCATTCCTGAAGGCTGATTGTTGGGCCTCTGAAAATATCTCAACACCTGGCTGGACCTTTCGAAGTTATAAGACACAATTGGGTGATTTTTATCTGGTTGGCCAGGGAGGAGCAGACTCTGCCTTGTTATCCTTATGACAGAGTCCTGCATTGTGAATCAAAGGAGAGAGGGTCCTATATTTTGGGTCTGGGGAAGGGGACACTTACTATTGGCCTGGGGGAGGGAAGACCCTGCACTGTTGGTCTGGGTTGTGAGGACCATGTGTTGCTAGCCTGGAGAGAGAGAACCCTCTGTTGGCCTAAGGAGACTTATATGTTGTTTGCCTGGGGCGGGGACCATGTGTTGCTAGCCTGGAGGAAAGGACCCTGCAGTTTTGGTCTGCAGAGCTATCATAGTTTTGGTCTGGTAAGGGGCCCTTTGTTTTTGGCTGTAACAATCTGCAATGAAGTCTACTGTGCTGAGGTTGGAGGGGGAGACAGAAAGCGGTCCTAGTTCAAATACTGTGGAGCCCTGACTTTTTTTTGTTTCTTCACTGTCTGTTGTCCTTTGAGCTATTTCCAGTAGTTTTAAAGAGTGGTTTTTATCATTTCTTTCATTTTCCCTGGGGAGCAGGCTGCAGAGCTCCTCCAGATGCCAGGCTAGGACTGGATCATCCACAGTCATGATTCTTGCAGAGGAAATACTAGTTTAGAAGAGAAATTTTGTTCTTCTCTGCCTGCTGTGGTAGTGCTCTCTCTACTTATCTCCCACATTAGTGTATCCGTTCTCTCTGTGGCTCACATAGGCATATAGAGGCTGGCCTGGTAAAAACATACTTCCATGGGCCTGTACTTCCTATGGGGAAGTTGACTTTGAGCTGCAGAAGATAGAATGCCCTTAAGAGCACCATCCACTTTAAACCAAGTTTCTAGAATTACCTACCTAAAACATACGTTATTTTGAAGCTCTGATTATTTATGGTGGATCTCTGTGTTTGTCTTTCAAAGGAAAAACCCCTAAAGCAGAGAAACATCGGAAGATGATTTTATTAATTTCAGAATTGTTTTGCTCCAAATTCCTGTCTTTGAATTAAGCTCATTTGTGCTGTCTGCGGAGCAGTGTCATAGCACAAGGTTCAGCTCAGTACAGTGCTGCAGGCCTCCTGTGGCTCCTCTCAGCCTTCTGGAAGCTGTCACACACAGCTGCACAAATAATTTTCTTACACTCCTTCTTTGCAAAAGGCTTACTAGTACTTGCAAAACCCCTTTTTTTTCATACTTTGACCAAATTATTTGGGCTAGGAGACTGGCCCTGGGGTGCCATCAGACTTCTTCCCAGAGGGGAATCACTGTAGGGGCAATACTAGGATGAGGTAGTGACTTTCTAAGGCCTCTTTTCCTTGTCTCTTCAAGAACTGTAGGTCTCTAATATGTGAATCACTTAATATGTCTCTAGGTGTTTCATTTGGGATCCTAGTTAGAAAAATATTTTTGTCTTACAGATTCTAAGGAGATGGGCTTGCACTGTCATCATCCCTATTGTGCTTTTACCAATGTTTGGGTAGAGAGAAGTCAGATGTCCAGGTTAGGGTCTCATCCTGTGAGGAATACATATATGGTCTCAGGCCAGCTGGTTGATCCTCATTTATCTGGAGGAGCAGGGGAATCTTCTCCCCTATGTGCTGTGATGGGGTCGCCTTTGTGTGTTGATTATGAGGCCAATGATGTCTTGCCTAAGAGAATTTCTTCTATTTGTGTATGTGTATGTGTTTATTTATTCCTTTACTTTGCTGCTTTGTAGGAGTTTGCAGCACTCACGAAAGAACTCAACGTATGCAGGGAACAGCTGCTTGAGAGAGAAGAAGAAATTGCTGAGCTGAAAGCAGAAAGGAACAACACGAGGGTCAGTAGGGCTCTCATTACTGTCTGCCTCTAGAGTTAGCATCAGGATAAATACTGCTGTCCAAGAGTAAAGACATTCACTCTGCTTTCAAACTCTTTTGGGCTTTTTCCTTCTCAGTAGAGTGTATTCAATCACTTCAGCATTTACAGTTTATGATAGGAGGTTGGTCATGGTGGCACATGCCTAAAATTCCAACATTCAGGAAGCTGAGCCAGGAATATCTTGAGTTAGAGGCCAGCTTGGGTTAAATAGTGAATCCCAGGCCAACCTAAGACTAACAAAATGAGACTATCATTAAAAGAAATTTATGAGGCGGAGGGTTAGCTCAGTGGTTCCGGCGCCTGCCGCGCAAGGTCCTGAGTTTGATCCCCGGAAACCACGTACAATGCTGGCCGTGGAGACTCACGCCCACCAGCAATCAATACCACATACCACAGTGCCAGGCGTGGTGGCTCACACCTATCATCCCAGCACTTGGGAGGCAGAGACAGGAGGATTGCTGAATTCGAAGCTTGCCTGGGCTACATAGTGAGCTCAGGGCTAGCCCGAACTACAAAGTGAGACCCTGTCTCAAAAAAAAGAAAGAAAAAAAAGAAATTTATGATGGGAATTAATGACATTCTAATATAATTGAGGGGAATATACCTAACTTCACTGATTTGGAGGAATCTGAACTTGTTTTACTGTGAGACTGTAAAGGATTTGAATGTGAAATGAAAAGGGCTTTTTACTGTATCCCCCTTTGGCTCTGTTTCAGCTGCTCCTGGAACATTTGGAGTGCCTGGTCTCCAGGCATGAGCGCTCCCTCAGGATGACTGTGGTGAAGCGGCAAGCGCAGTCTCCTGCAGGTGTGTCCAGTGAGGTGGAGGTGCTTAAAGCACTGAAGTCCTTATTTGAACACCACAAGGCCCTGGATGAAAAGGTACATCAGGCTAATGGTTCCGGGTTGGTAAACATGCTATATTTATAGCAGGCTTTGCATGTGTTTGTTAAGCTTTAGCTTTTATAGCTTTTTGCATTCTTGTAAACAGATTTTCTCTGTTAAAAGGCAATGTGCTGTATGATTAACAAGTACTAGCTGGTGTGCGTGTCTTAAAATTGTTTCATCTGTATATTGACTTACAATTAAGAATTATTTAAGAACAGGAGTTTCCCCTTAAAATTTAAAGCTATTAACAAAGACATTTTCTTGACCATAATATCAGTGAAAGACTTTGAAAGTACTTCATTGTAAATATTTCACTAATATTAGGAAAACTACAGCAAGAATCCATATCCACACAAAAACTCAAATCTTTTTCAGGTGCGAGAGCGATTACGAGTAGCACTGGAAAGGTGTAGTTTGTTAGAAGAAGAATTAGGTGCCACACATAAGGAGGTAATCTTGGGACATCATCATAGTACTGGAATTGGGAGGTTTTTTATTTTTATCTCTTAATTTAAAAAAACGTCTGTAGTTTAAAAAAAGGAGGTCTAGCCAGGCGTGGTGGCTCACGCCTATAATCCCAGCACTTGGGAGGCAGAGACAGGAGGATTGCTGAGTTCCAAGTTTGCCTGGGCTACATAGTGAGCTCAGGGCCAGCCTGAACTACAAAGCGAGACCCTGTCTCAAAAAAAAAAAAAAAAAAGAAGGAGGTCTATAATAGTTGTTAGATTCTATTTATCTTTTTAATTGAAGACCAACCTGATGGGGTCATTTGAATGGACTAGATTTTTAGTTCAGCAGTGCAGAATCTCTGAATACTCTTCATCAAGTAGCTAATAAATTCTGTTTCTAGTAATCTGACTATTCAGTATGGACAACATTATCATATACCTTCTTTTTATACTATGTTTAGCATTGTATAATTGTTTTTTTAAAAGGAATTGTAATTTTTCTTCTTATTTGTCTTCTAAGTGTTTTATTTTCATTCTCAATTTTTGTTTTTAGCTAATGATTCTTAAAGAACAGAATAATCAGAAAAAAACACTAACAGATGGAGCACTTGACATAAACCATGAACAAGAAAATACACCAAGCACTAATGGAAAGGTAAGTACTTGGGTTTTCTCTTTGTTCTGTTTCTGATTTTATTGTTTGTATTATATATGTGGTGCTATTTGGAAGCTGTCGCTAAAATGCCTGCTTACAGTCAAAATGATTGTGAGAGCTCTGTCATCCGACAGATTACATAGTTTTGTTGCATTTTGCTGGACCCTGTTCCTGAAATTATCTTATTCTGTAGTACACTACACAGGGTTATTTAAGGGTATGTTATTTACCCATCAGAGATCTTCTGATGGCTCTTTAAGCCATGAGGAAGACCTTGCTAAAGTAATTGAGCTCCAAGAAGTCATAGACAAGCAGTCGAGAGAACAGAGCCAAATGAAGGAGCGCCTCGCTGCCCTCTCCAGCCATGTGTCAGAGCTGGAAGAAGATCTGGACACAGCTAGGAAGGATCTCATCAAGTCTGAAGAAATGAACACAAAATTGCAACGAGAAGTTCGTGAAGTAAGTGATAATAGGAATTGCAGGGTTGTCATAATGCCGGGTATTGGGAATGTCTAGGAAATTGATTATTTTTCTTTTTTTGTCCTTTCCTCTGGCATTTGGGTATTGGGAATGTCTAGGAAATTGATTATTTTTCTTTTTTTGTCCTTTCCTCTGGCATTTAGTTTCAGTGGATTATTGTATGAGTAATAATAAAATAAATGCTATTAGACTGTGACCTACTGCCTCCATGTGGCGATAAGAATTTTTCCTTTCTTGGACTCTTAAAAGGGTAGAGGACTTGTCCTATGGACTTGCCTAAATTTTCCCACTTGTGCTGTGTGAATTCATTATCTGCCCTTCAGGATTCTTCATTTCTACATGTTCTAGGCTCTCATAATGTGCTCTTTCTTATGTTCAGCTTCCTTTTCCCTAAACAAGTATCTGCACTCCCTAAACAAGTGTATGTCAGTATTGAGTGTGCTGTGAGCTCTTGTAGAAAGATGTCAGTGTTCTCTGGGGCTGTGAGAAAGGGAGCATTATCAGCTGTCTTCTAAGTTTTGGTGTTTTCCTCCTGAACAGATATATAGTGTTGAATTTTGGAGGTCAGGTCAACTGTGAAAGTGTTCACACTTGTTCATGTTGGATCATCAGGATCTTAATGTAAAAATATGTCCAGATATGCTCATTTCTGAGAAACATTTCTATCTGTGTAATTTTATGAGAATCTAGTTACTGTTATAAAATCAAGGGAGAATTAGGTATTTTCTATGACACTTCCTTCTGTCATCTGCTATTTGTAGTTGTGTAAGGCCCTGGGCTGGTTTGCAGGTGTGTAGAACAGGGCTACTTCTGTTTGGTAGCTTAATGGGTTCTTTTGTATAAGAATTTAGAACAAAGAAAAACACTTGCATATGTTTTGTAACCTACTATCTTATATTATTTTTTGGCCATGCCAAGAAAATATTCATGTAGCAGAAAATTGTGAAATTTTCCTTTTAAGGTCTGCCTTTTTAAACATTAAAAATTTGTTAAAAATAAATACATGGTAAGCAGGGAAAGTCAAAACAATGAATTTTTTGATAGAAGACAGGTATCGCAAAGGTGAAAAGTTGTGTTTGTGTGTAGTATGAATTTGAATAGGGACTTCAGGTGGTTGCATTTAATTAAATTAAGCTTTAGCTTATGTTCCATTTGTCAGTGTTTAAATTTTGTAATTGTATGGCATTTTACCCAACTTAGACTTGAGAAAATGAGTCTTTGTGTCTTACTGCTATGTCCATTGAAAAGCTGTGCCCTTTTCTGGGTAAACCCATTTGTAGCTTGGGACAGACAAGCTGTCTTCATCTGAATACTATCAGCTTCTTGAATTACAGTTTTAAGATTTTGTTATGCATAGTTTGTAATATGCATAAAAGGATTAAGTGTGGTGGTAAGACATAGTAGCATTTCGCTAGATGAATCTGTGCTAATCATATTGAATATTTATATTTGTTATAAATACATTTTCATCCACATTTGACAAGGTTGATATTTATTAGTTTAGTTTTGAGACACATTTTATATTTGATTTGAATTTAGGGTTTTGTTCAGTTTTTTCTCCTTGAGTTATATTAATGCATTATGTAGTAATTAACTACCTTTCCCCTGCTGCTGATATACCTAATTTAGGCAATGGCCCAGAAGGAAGACATGGAAGAGAGAATCACTACTCTTGAAAAACGCTACCTCGCTGCACAGCGTGAAGCCACATCTGTGCATGACCTCAATGATAAACTTGAAAATGAAATTGCAAATAAAGACTCTATACATCGACAGGTAATGGATTTTATGAACCTTTTTTTGACTTTAATGAATTATATTTATGGAGGTACATTCTGATTCATTCTGTTGCTTATTGACACTTTTACTAAAAGAACGAAGTGGCAAAGAACAAGGCAATTGATGCTTGTTGGTAACTAAAAATGCATCAGATTTCTTGAAAATGTTTGGTATGGTGGTACCTCAGTGTGCAAACACTTTTGTTTACAAACAATTACTTCATCAAAAGCATTTGGCAGAATTTTGTTTTGTTTGCAAACTCTGCATAGGGTGACAGACATGACTGTGGCCATCTTTCCCACAGAAACACAAACGTCATCTATTCTAAAGTCAAAGAACAAATAAGTTCATGAACTGAGTGAGGTACTACTGTGTTTTATAAGATGCACTGTTTGATCAAAAATAAAATGAGAGTGGGGCTGGGGATTTAGCTCAGTGATTCTGGCCTCTGCCTGGCAAGTGCAAGGTCCCAAGTTGGATTTCTGGTAACCCCAAACCAGAATGTCAGCCATGGTGGCTCAGACATGTAATCCCAGCACTCAGTAACCACATACCAGAATGCTGGGCATGGTGGATCATGCCTGTAATCCATGCCGGTATTCCTGTCACTTGGGAGGCAGAGGCAGGATGATTGCTTTGAATGAATTAAAATGGGGGGTCAGGGATTCAGCTCAGTGGTTCTGGCATCTGCCTGGCAAGTGCACGGTCCCGAGTTTGATTCCCCAGTACCACATAGCACAGTGCTAGGTGTGGTAGCTCAGGCCTGTAATCCCAGCATTTAGGAGGCAAAGGGAGGAGGATTGCTGTGAGTTTGAGGCTTGCCTGGGCTACATAGTGAGTTCAGGGCCAGCCTGAACTACAAAATGAGACCCTGTCTCAAAAATTAAATAAATAAAGGGCCAGAGATGTAGCTCAGTGGTTCCAGTGCTTGGCAAGTGCCTGGCAAGCGCAAGGTTCCTGATTGTTCCCCGGTAACCACATACAACAATACTGGTTGTGGTAACTCACACCCACCAGCAATCAATACCACATACCACAGTGCTGGGCGTGTTGGCTCACACCTGTAATCCCAGCATTTGGGAGGCAGAGGCAAGAGGATTGCTGAGTTCCAGATTTGTCTGGGCTATATAGTGAGCTCAGGGCCAACCTGAACTACAAAGCGAGACCCTGTCTCAAAAGCAAAAAAAAAAAAAAAAAAAAAAAAAAAAAAAAAAAAAAAAAAAAAAAAAAAAAAAAAAAAAAAAAAAACTAAAAAAATTAAAATTAAAATAAATAAAATAAAATGAGCAGCCATTAAAAGTGATATTGTAGAGGGCGGGGATTTAGCTCAAGTGGTACTGTGCCAACTTGGACACACAAGGGCCCCAGTTTAATCCCCAGTACTGCAAAAAAAAAAAAAATAGTGATACTGTAGAGTAATATTTAATAATGTAAAATGTTCACAGGAAGAATGATTTCAGTAAGCAGATTATGAGAACATAATATGTTATTTGAAGATTTAAAGGATAATGTATATATTCATATACTAAGAGAAATATGTACTGAGAAAATGGAGTGCTCCATATAAAAGGAAGAAGCCTCTCAGCAATGTGTAGTTACAGATGTTTTGTAGATGTTCTTTAAAATCTTTTTTCAGAATTCTACATAGAAAATTTTTTTAGAGGAAAAGGATTTTTAGAAAGAATAATCGTCCTCTTAAAAATAATTTGAACAGCCAGGTGTGGTGTGTCATGCCTATAATTCCAGCATCGGGAGGCAGAGGCAGGAGGATTGCTGAGTTTGAGGTTTGCCTGAGCTACATAAATGAGCTCAGGGCCAACCTGAACTACAAAGTGAGAACCTGTCTCAAAAAAAAACAAACACGTGAACAGCTTGTCATTAGGATATTTTTGGAAGAGCTCTGTGAAAAGTGCCCAGAGCCTGTAGGGCCTGTGTGTTGGCAGCAGTCTGCAGAAGTAGTATCACCTGCAAGTGGGGCTTGGGCTGCTTTTTGGGCAAGCCCTTCTTACTTTAACTTGTCAATAAGAATGAATGAGCTCTTACAGAAGGCTGGTTTTCCTTACCATATAAAAACCTTTGTCTTTTTTAAAAAACACTAACTTCTTTGAAGATATTTATGAAAAACAAAAAAATTATCAAGAGGTGTTTTATACATTGGAATCAAACCCAACAAGTGGGGAGAAAAGCCTCACCCTGAAGCAGCTGCCCAGTCCCTATATCTTCTGTCCTGCAACTCAGTCGACAACAGACAAGAGCCAGGAAGGAGATGTTGTACTCTGATGCTGCGCTCTCTTCTTTAGACAGAGGACAAAAACCGTCAGTTACAGGAGCGCCTGGAGCTGGCTGAACAGAAGTTGCAACAGACCCTGAGGAAGGCAGAGACACTGCCAGAGGTGGAGGCAGAGCTGGCCCAAAGAGTGGCAGCGCTCTCCAAGGTACCCTGGGTCCCTTCTGGTCACATGCTGGGGCTTCAATTATTCTATGTCAGAGCACCTGAATCCATGGGACAGTTCAGATTTGCTTTCAGTGCTGTTTTGTCTGAGATGGGATTGCTTTGTTAATGTCAGGCAGCATCCTCCTCTGTTGTCACTGAGGCTCCTTCCATTTCTGTCAGGTGCAGGGTTTTCGTCCACTATGTTGTGATCCGAGTCATTGCTGCTTAGGGTTATTTTAGTCACCTACTTCAAGCATAAGCCTAGAAGCTTCGTGTAAAAAGAGGAGCACCTCATGGTGCTCAGGCCATGAGGGAGGCACCATTTTCTTGTGTAGATAACCAAAATAAATTTGTAAGATATTCTATGAAATTCCTTAAAAATGCTTTGAGAGTTTTTTGTTTGTTTTTGTAAACATATGGTCTTGCTATGTTGTCTAGATTGATCCCAAATTCCTGATTCCTAGGCTCATGTTATTTTCCTGCTTCACCCTCCCAAATAGCTGAGACTACAAGCATACTGCACAATGTCGGACTTAAAAATATGTTTTGGAAGTAATATTTATTTAAAAACTATTGGTTAAGCCTGCATAGGTATAGCCCCCACCCTCTCAGTTCTTACCATCCACAGGGAAGCAAGCATGTGAGGCAGCTCCAAGGTGTAGCAGGTGCTTGGATTTGTAAGTCTTCTCAGGGACCCTGGAGCACGTAAAGAGCAAACCTGAGCCTCTCAGGAATGTAGGGGAAGTGCTGCAGTGGCAAGACAGATTGGCCAGGTCCTGAGCAGCATCAGTGGGGCTGCCTTGGCCCCTGGAAGATGAACTCTCTTCGTGCCTTGGGCTTAGTCAGCTGCTGAGGAGTACCAGGAGAAAGGGCTGGACAGACTCCACATCCTGTTGGCAAGGGTAACCTTGGGGCGGGTGGGTGGTACCCAAGATTGATAGACCTATCCCACTGAGCAGATGTGTTGCTGCCTGCTGTAACAGAACCTTGCCTCCCTTTCGTGATCCACTTTAAAGTGTCGGTTTCTTTTCTCCCTGCTATCTTTCTGTCCTTGTTGGTTCTGTAGTCTGACCCTTTGCCTTCTGGGAGTTCTGCTGTTAAGGAAGCTAAACTGTTCGAACTTACTTCCAAGCTTAGGAAGGTAGAATGTGTACATTGCTCCTTTTTTGTGCCTGCTGCTTTCTGCTTTCCCTGCTAACCAGATGCAGTCTGAGGATGGGGAAATCACAAATCTGTGGAGGTCAGGCATGGGGTGGGGGAAGCACACAGTCAGTCGTTAGTTTCTGCTGTGCTTCAGCATCTCCACACCAGGGGGTTGGCTGTCTCACAGTTTAACACATTCAGCCACAGATGGCGTGCTGGCCAATGTGAGTAAGGCTTTCCCTTTGATGTGGTTGAGCCAGTCCATGCAGAGCATGTGATGCTTGTCGCTGCTGCAGTAGTACACAGCATGCCTCCAATAAAATGTTCTTATGAGATCAACTCACGTTGTCTTTGCTGGCAGGCTGAAGAAAGACATGGTAACATTGAAGAGAGGCTACGCCAGATGGAAGCACAGCTGGAGGAGAAGAACCAAGAACTGCAGCGGGTGTGTAAGGAGCCAGAAGGGCTGAGTGGGCTTTCAGCCTGGAGCTCCAAGGCCCAGCAGAGGCTGAGGGGACTAAGCCTCTTCTCTAACGCTCCCTTCTCATAGCCTCCCAAAGGTCTTCCATCTCAGTTCTTGTTATATGTTCTTTGTGACCTCATCTGTCAGCTGTCCACTGATAAGTGGATCCCTCACATAGTAGTTGTATGTCCATGGAAGAGATACATCCCCATGGGCAACTCTGCAGGAATACATGGAATCCCAGGCCAGTGGAGAAACTGTTCCAGGTACAAGTGGATCCTTGCAGCTTCCCCTAAAGCCTGGGGTACTGACTGGGAGCCATCTGAAACAGAGCAAGGCCTTTTGATGCAGATGAGTATTATACTTGCTCAGGATGTGGCACCAAAGTTCCAAATTCAGGGTCAGACTTAACCCAAAGTATCGGGCTATCAACTCCACAAATATAAGGGTAGATGCAGGAAGGAATATTTCTGAGCAAGACCATTATAATTGAGGTTCCCTGGAAAGAGCATTAGGAAAACATGGTGGTAGAGAGTTCTGTCAGTTGAAATTCTGAGAAAATGTTCCCTTAGAAGAGGTGGGTGAATGTCAGTACAGAACAGCTACAGTAAGAAGCAGTCCTAGGCCCAGCTGTCACCTGGCCTAGGATGAGGGTAGCTTTTTTTTGGGAGTGAAGAGAAGAAGCGTAAGTGCCTAGCTGGAGAACTCTCACACTCCCAGATTAACTAGCTTTTTTTTTTTTTTTGAGACAGGGTCTCGCTTTTGTAGTTCAGGCTGGCTCTGAGCTCACTATGTAGCCTAGGCAAGCCTCAAACTCAGCAAACCTCCTGTCTCTGCCTCCTGAGTCCTGGGATTACAGGTGTGAGCCACCATGCCCGGCACTGTGGTATGTGGTATTGATTGCTGGTGGGCGTGAGTCTCCACGCCCAGCATTGTATGTGGTCACCGGGGATCGAACTCATGACCTTGCACTTGCAAGGCAGGCGCCGGAACCACTGAGCTAACCCTCCGGTCCCTTAACTAGCTTTTTAAATTTTTTTTTTTTTTTTTTTTTTTTTAAAGACAGGGTCTCACCTTGTAGTTCGGGCTGGCCCTGAGCTCACTATATAGCCCAGGCAAGCCTGGAACTCAGCAATCCTCCTGCCTCTGCCTTCTGAGTGCTGGGATTACAGATGTGAGCCACCATGCCTGGCATTGTGGTGTGTGGTACGGTACTGATTGCTGGTGGGCATGAGTCACCACTCCTGGTTTAACTAGTTTTTTTTAATCTTAAGACTGTTGGGTTTTATTTTCACCAGAAATCTGTATTCTTGGCTGTACCTCGCAGAGAATCAGACAGGCTTCCAGGAAATGTTGATTTCAAGGCCTGTTAAAAGATTGCATATTAGGCAGTCCTCACCTCTCAGCACACAGACATCACCTTAAGCACACTCTTCTGTAGGTGGAGATGACCTTTCCCTGTTAGAGGACTTGCTTCCTTACTTTGGGAATTGATTTATGGAGATATGAAGGATAACCCAGTGGGTTTAAAACTATGCCGATTAAAAGTAAATATTAAACTGTTTTACTTACTAATGCTGATAGAAAATAATCATGTGTCTAAAGAATATCAGATATTCTGTATCCTGTATGAGGTGTTGTGTCTCCTTTAGATAATGACAAGATTTTATTCTTGAAAGGGAAATGCCTGTACTCTCACATTTTACCAGTGAGAAGGAAGCTGCGTGCCTAGGTATTGCCCATGGCAGCTCCATGGCAGGTGAGCCCTTGTAGAGTCAGTCCTCTTACCTGAGCAGGGCATGGCAGGGAGATATGAGTGCACATTATAGCCTGTATTCACTGCCCTGTTCCTAGGAGGAGCCCCTGAACACTGCAGTGGTGCTCAGGCCATGAGGGAAGTCCCTGCTTCCCCTTCCACCTATCGCTGTGTTCATCCAGGATATAGAGTGAAAACAAATCTTTTAAGCCTTGAAATGACAGTGTGCCACTTGTAAGATGCACACCTGTAATCCCAGCACTGAGAACGGGCAGCAGGATCACAATTTCTAGTCCCCCCTGGATAATTTAGTGAGTCCCTGTCTCAAAATTTTACAAAAGGGTAGGGGTGTAGCTCACTGCCCAGGGTTCAATTCCTAGTACTACATAACAAAATAAAACAAAAACAAAAGGAAATCCCCAGACTTGTCTACTTTGTTACTACATTTTAAAATTATTTAAGGTGATTGTAGTTTTTGAATATAAATATATATTATGAGAAATTCAATCAATATGGGAATATTTTTAGAAAGCAGAATATTCCCTGTATCTCTACATTTTTAAAAACAATTTATTTTTACCTTTTTTTTAAAAAATGAAATTCACTTTTCCCAGGCCTGTGCTTTTATATACACAAGGAGAAATAAAAGTATAAGTATATAGATATGAGTATGTAGATAAGCTGATGCTCTTAAATACCTGCTGGTTTCTGCATGCCATCTCTACTTTAAGTTCACCGTACAGTTAAACACTGGACATTCCTGAGGTCCCCATGAGTTCTGTATTTAACAGAAGCACATGGGAATCTCTAAGGGGTGTTGGTGAGTTTCCCTTGCCTGAATTGGTTCTGATCATCATGTTACAGAGTCCACAGGGGATGACAGTGGGGAAGAATTGCCAGGGAAGTTGCCTTGGCTGGATTTGAACTTGAGATCCTCCTACCACAGCCTTCCAGAGCACTTGGATTACAGGCATGCATCCATCATGTCTGACTGGTCTCTGGTACTTTTAAAGTAATGGTAATGTATCCACTTGAAGTCCAAAGTCTTTCTTTCTTCCATTTTAGGCAAGGCAAAGAGAAAAGATGAATGAAGAACATAATAAACGTTTGTCAGACACTGTTGACAAGCTGCTTTCAGAGTCCAATGAGAGGCTGCAGCTCCATCTGAAGGAGAGAATGGCTGCACTGGAAGATAAGGTAGACTGAGGGCCGGGGATTTAGCTCAAGTGCTACTGTACCTACCTTGGAAGCACAAGGGCTCTAGTTTGATCTCTGTTACCACCAAAAATACCCCCCCAAAAAACCTGAAGATAAGGTAGCCTGAGCATCAGACTCACTGTGTGGCTTTTGCAGAGGAGCATTCACTCTGTCCTGAAGGACAGGTTGACAGTGGTCGATAATCATGATAGAGTAGGGATCTTACTGTGGAGGAGAGAGGTGAGGTTTCTAGTCAGTCATTAAGTTGACTTAATCATTTGCTGTGTTAGAGCTTATGAGAAATTGTCATTCTGTTCTCTAGGATAGGAGTAGGTACATATTCTCTTACAAAAGGCCAGGTAGAAAACATTTCAGGCTTATAGTAATTATGAGGAGTTAAGTAAAATAACTGTGTGCTAACCAATAATTACCACAAAGGCAGTTCATAGCACATTCATGAATGGGTGTAGCTTTGTTCCAGTAAAATTTTACATATGTTAACCAGATGTGGTGGTGGCGGCACTTCAGGCTATGACAAGAGAATTTTGTGACCAGCCTAAGGCACAAAAGGGAGAAAGCTTGTTTTTATTTTACCCCCTTCCCACAGAAGCTAGCAATAAGCTGATTTTGGTTAGTTGACCTTGGTTTGCTGACCTCCGCAGCAGTAGAATCTTTATTTGGCCCATTTCTTACCCTTTAATGCTTTGTCATTAGAAGTGAACTTTTTTTTTTTTTTAAGTTTTTTTGAAAAAAGATCTACTAAATTACTCTGTAGCCCAAGCTGGGCTCAGATTTGTGATCTTCCTGCTTTGCCCTCCCTAAGGGCTGGGATTATAGGTGTGCACCATCACAGTTGTTTTGTAAGTTAATTCCTTATCTTACTGATAAACACAGCACTTTAGGCTTATGGTATATGTAATAGGCAAGATTTAATCAACTAAACCAAGTAATCTCCTGTTCTAACCCCATTCCCCTACTTCTGTCTCTCTCTACTAGTTTTAAAGAGATCTGAGCCTGAGTTCTGCATGAAGTACTCTGGCTGCCCACAGAGGGGAGGGTATCTGAGTCTGTTTGACATGCTCTGATGGGCAGTGGGGATCAGACTTGATGACATCTGTCCTAATGTTACAGTGTCCTTGGAGACAAGGCTCAGAAATGTCTCAAGATTGGCACTAGGGATCTCATAGAATAGTAACTCTCACCTCCAGATTACATCAGTCTCTAAAATAAGAACTTTTTCTTTGATTTAATTTTACATTTGAAACTTGAGTTCCAATTTTGTAAGTGACCAGTGAATTGCAAAACCTAAATGTTGCTAGACACTAGTCTGGCATCATGAACTTGTCATGCTTGAATCTAGAGCTCTGATCAGCAAGAAGCAGTTTCATGTGGCCAGTGATGGACTGTGACTGTGACACTGCCCTTAGTAAGCCTTCCCATTGCCACATTATTACATGGGGTGTTTAAAAAAATTAGTCCTGAAAACCTCTTTTTATCTTTTTCAGAATTCTCTATTACGAGAAGTTGAAAATGCAAAAAAGCTATTGGAAGAAACACAACATGATAAGGTACTTATATCTTCTCTGATTCATTGACAAATGTGTTAAAAGAGATAAATTGACATGAATTGTTTTATAGTAGCACAGATATTTGATAGAAGTTGAGATACTTTCTTTATGGCTAGGAAGTCTACCTACTTAAATAAGACATAAATTCCTAGATTTGTATTTGGAATGCATTGGGTATGAAACCTGAGTCTTTTCTTAAGTTTGAGGCTAAAATACTCCTATAAATCTTTCATCAAGAGGAGTAGTGTTTGGGTCCGGAGATTTAGCTCAAGTGTTACTGTTCCTACCTTGGAAGCCTGAGTTTGATCCCCAGTACCGTGAAAAAAAAAAAAAAGTAGTGCTGGACTGGGGATTCAGCTCAGTGGTTCTGATACCTGCTTTAAGGTCCTGAGTTTGATTGCTGGTTACTCCCCACAAAAAAACCCCAAACAACAACAACAAAAAATAAGCTGGCCATGATGGCTCACGCCTGTAATCCCAATACTCGGGAGGCAGTGAAGAGGGAGGATTGCTGAGTTTGAGGCTCGCCTGGACTACATAGTGAGCTCAGGGCCAGCCTGAACTATAAAACGAGACCCTGTCTTAAAATAAATAAACAAAATTTACTGAGCCACTTTGCCTTCTTTTTGCATACTGTCTTTGAAATCTCTGTGTGTTCCATTGTCATAGCACATGTCAGTTTGGACCAGTGCACTTCAAGGGTTCAATAGCCCTATGTGACCAGTGGCTACTGTGCTGGTCTTTGCAGATCTAGAAATGAGACAGGAGTTGAGCACAGTTAGAAACAATACAGACATATATGCCTGAGTAAGTGAGTATTGTTTCCTAAGAGAGTTATACTTCTTTTTGCAACATAAGTAATTATTTATGGGTTGATACTTATCCCCTTCACAGTTTTTCTGTGACTGAGGTAACAGCTGTTTACCTATTGGGGTTTATATTAATTTATGACAGAATTCAGGAAGAAAATTTTCTCAGAATTAAAACATTTGGTATTTATAACTGCCGATTTAATTGTCATGATAATGTTGAATGTCCTAGCACATTTAATGCAAGTGGTTTTAAAATGTAAATGAAATAGCTTCACTGTGGGTCACATACTACTTTATAGGAGCAGCTTGTCCTGAACATCGAAGCTCTGAGGGCAGAGCTGGACCAGATGAGGCTGAGAGGGGCTTCACTCCACATTGGGTATGCTATCACATGTGCTTTCCCCACTGTTGTGGGCAGGCAGGGGCCTGTCCTTGGCTGGGTGGGCAACACAGCTAGGTAGAGGGATGTTATGACCTAATGGGGCTTTTGTTGAGGTGGCAGGCAAGGAGGAAGAGTGAAATGTCCTGTCCTGCTATCCTTTTGCTGGGGAGACACATCATTAGCAAAACTCAAACAACACAAGTTTGGGAGCTGAAGAATATTTGGGCGTACTTAGGTGCCTAATGCAGTGTGATGTTCAGGTGCAGGGATAGGAGGACAGAGCCCAGGAGAAAAGTCAAAGGGCTGTCTTCATGGGAACAGAAGTGACATCATAAGCTGAGCCTGCCCTGGAGCAGCTGCCAAGTGGCTTGACATTTTGTGGGTATAGGACAGCATTCGGAGTTAGTATTTCTTGGGAGACATTGAAGGTTCATGTGTAGTCATTTAAGAATCTTTTGAGATAAGATTTTGGATTGGCTAAGAGTGAACCATCTGGCTTGTGAGTGAATCCAGGGAAGTGCTTAGCATATGACACCCATAGACATCCCTCTTTTTTCCCTCCTCTTTGTGATAGGGGCAGCCTAAGAAATTTTTTGGTGGTATTTCTTTGAAGAAAGTGGTCATCAAGAAAGCGAGAATTAAACTTTAGCAAAAGTTTCCGAAATGCTTAGCTGTGAGATCAGTTTACAGGAAACAGGTTCCTGGTTGAAACATGGCAAGGGCATGGGAGAAAGTGGGGAGTCTCGGCACACTCTTCTGCATTGCAAGTTTAAGATACCATGAGTGGGAGCCATAGATGTAGCTCAGTGGCACTGTGTCTGCTGGACAAGTACAAGTTCCTACATAAAGAAAAGATCACAATGGAGGATTAGGGCATCCCATGCCCTGTCCCTGCCCCATGTACTTCTAGAAAGCAAAAAGAAAAACCAATGCAGGTGATTACAAGTCAGAACCAGAAACTTCACTGTCTACAAAAGTAGAGCACTGTGGACTTTCCAAAAGGATTTACCTGCTTACAGAGAGGCCATGTCAGGGCCACGAGGACAAAAACCTGGCTGGGTCAGGTGATGGAGAGCCTCACCAGTGTAGGCTAGTTCACTAAGATGATGGAAACAGACAGTGAGATAGATATTTGAAAAATGTGTGTAAATCACAGTGCTTATGACCTTCTTGAGTGAAGAATTTTAGTAATGAATGGAAGGAGGGAGAAGTTGAAGGAGCAAAAATGTTTTAGGGAAAGAATTTTTAAGCTATAGATGGCTTCCCATGTTTTTACCAGCCTAAGGTGTGTAAGTGAAAGAAGGCAGGGGAGAGGAACTGTTTGTTGTGGGAGTTTCAAGGGGGTGGTAGCGATGGACCGTGTCACATGCTGTTGGTGGCATGAGGACAGTGGCAGCAGAAGCAGCAAAGAGGAGCTGGCCTGGTTCCATGAGACAGGTCTGGAGGTTCCATATTAGGTGGCTTAGAGGTAGCCTAGAGAGGCAGGGTGAATCATAGCAGGGATGGCATAGGCCCTGGTAGGAGGATTGGAAAGACTGGGGAGTATAGGGGGCTAACTCCAGGTAGTTCACATGACATTGACAGTGAAATGAGAAACGAGTCCTCTTATATTTGTGATCTGCAAGAAAGACTGCCATGGCTAAGGAACGGTAAAGACAGATAGAGATAAGCTTCTGTTAGAAAGCTGGGAAATGACTGGTTGTGGGTGGTGGCAGAGCTGGGTGAAGTACAGCTGAAAAGAGCTTCAAAATTAGGAGTGATCGGTGGCCTTCAGAGGATCCTCGATCTGTCTGGAATTACACTGACAATTTTATGTGCTAGCTTCTGTCTAGTTCTGAAGTGTGCCATGACTCCAAAGCATCTAACTAAAGTTATGGTGGAAAAAAGCAAGTTATCAATTTAATTTGGTATTAGTGAGTGGAAGAAGTAAGACAATTGTGATCATAGAGAAAAGCCGGCCTTTGGCATTTTATAAACAAACACTCCATGGGGACTTTTTTTTTTTTTTTTTTTTTTTTGAGACAGGGTCTCACTTTGTAGTTCAGGCTGGCCCTCAGCTCACTATGTAGCCCAGGCAAGCCTTGAACTCAGCAATCCTCCTGTCTCTGCCTCCCGAGGGCTGGGATTACAGGCGTGAGCCACCACACCCAGCTCCATGGGGACATTTTAAAATGTGGAGAAGGGTTTGTAAATCTGAGGTGATGAGTTACCATGTCCTGTGGGCCCTGTCTGTGAATTGGAGGAGAGTCATGAGGGATCTCCTGGATAACTTTGCATAAGCAGATAAATGGGTTCCATCTCCCAAGATATTTCTGAAATGAAGGTGGCCACCTTCTTTGCTGGGAACCAGGAATACTAGAGGAAGCAGAAGCAGGATGGAAACCATGAGAGTACTGGGGCTGGGTTTCCACTGCTTTCATGGGGTCTTGGCCTGTAGGAACAATAGTACTCCCCCATTCCCTTTAGGAGGGAGTTCTTAACGGCACACAGGCCTGGCTGTGGGTTCAGAAGCAAGGAGGCAAACCCTGCCTCCAGTTCCCAGGTGTCTCGGTTGTGCCAAAGGCACTTGTGCAACTTGGGCTTCAGACTGCTTTGCCACTGACTGCTGGCTCTCTTGACATGAAGGGGAAAGCTGTGGAGCAGTTGAAGGTGGGAAGGGGTGTCTGGGTGTGTGCTTTGGTCAGCCACAGAGAAAGTAGAAATGCAGGGTCTGCAGACTGGACCCTGGCTGTCTGTCTTTCTTCCATGTCTGTAGCAGGCTGGACGGATTTTCCAGAATGGTGAAGTTTCCCACTCACCTGATGGCCAAGACGCACAAAAGAGGAAAAGAAGAAGGAGCCAGCATCTCATAGTCCCTTTTAAGAGCCAAAGTTAAAATGTTGGCTTTGAGCAGACTGAGTGTAGCTGTCAGCCATAAGGAAAATGCCATCTTTGGAGACTATTTCCTTAGTGAAATTATTATGTAGTTTCCAAATCGACAGGTCTGGCTTAAAGAGTCACAAAGCTTGTTTTCCTTTCTTCTAACAACAACCTTTGTTTCATGTTTCAGCCGTCCCCACTTGGGCAGTGTCCCAGATTTCAGGCTCCCCATGGCAGACGGGCACACAGATGCCTACAGCACCAGTGCAGTGTTGCGGCGCCCCCAGAAAGGCCGACTGGCAGCTCTGCGAGACGAGCCTTCCAAGGCAAGGCCTTGTGTGAAGTACATTTGTTTGCGTGAAAGTTAACTGCTTATCTTGAACTAAGCTCTGGATAGAGGGCTTGCTAATTCTCCCCATTTCTTTTTTCTAAGAGTGGACTTTAAGGACATGCTTCCTTTTTACTTTTTATTCAGAGAAATTTAGTAAAATATAATATACTCAGATGTGTACAATGCTAATTAGTACCAATTTGAATTAGTGATTGACAGTAATGAATATATTTATGACTTAGTGAAAATAGCACATTTCTCATATGATAACATATCTGAGATAGTCATCTTGTAAAAAGGAAATGTTTTGTTTGGCTCACTTACAGTTTTAGGGATCAGCTGGTCCTGTTCTTTTGGGCGAGGCAGCACATTATGTTGGAATGTGTCACAGTACAGCTGCTCACCTGATGGCCAAGAAGCACAAAAGAGGGAAAGAAGAGGGAGTCAGTATCTCATAGTCCCCTTTAAGAGCACACCCTCAGTGACCCAAAGTCCTCTTACGGACCATACCATTGTGGACTGAGGACCAAGCCTTTAACCTGGGCCTTTGAAGAACGTTCCAGAGCTGAACTACAGTCTTCAGCCTCATCAACAGCATGTCATTCAGTAAACTACTGTAAAGCTGACCACCCATATTTGTTGAGTAGCTAGTTTGGTCCAGGCACCACTGTAGACCTAGGGCATTAGCAGTGCTTAAAAAGATAAGTGTCCTGGGGCCAAAGATTTAGCTCAGTGGTTCCAGCACCTGCCTTGCAAATGCAAAAGTCCTGAGTTCGATCCTGGTAACCACATACAATGCTGGGCGTGGTGACTCAGGCCCACCAGCAATGGATACCACATACCACAGTGCCGGGTGTGGTGACTCACACCTGTAATCCCAGCTCTCGGGAGGCAGAGGCAGGATTGCTGAGTTCCAGGCTTGCCTGGGCTCCATAGTAAGCTCAGGGTCAGCCTGAACTACAAAGTGAGACCCTGTCTCAAAAAAAAAAAAAAAAAAAAAAGAGTCCTACACCTTAGTGTGCATTTGTTCTACTGAGGAGAAGCAAGCAATAAAGTAAAATGTGGCATGAATATTAGTTATCTAGTACTATATAGCAAGTTATTACAAAGTATAGTAGCTGAAAATACTGAGCATTCCTAGTTCACCATTGTGTGAGTTCAGGAGCAGCACAGCGGGGTGACTCCAGTTCAGGGTCTCACAAGATTGCAGTTGTGGAGGGGCTGGCAAGAGCCAGAGGCCCTGTGTCTGGACACTCGCAGCTATGGTCCTCACTGTGTGCGCTGGCCATGGAGCTGCTTGGTGCTGGCTGTCCTTGCAGAACACTCTCAGAGAGCAGGAGGAAACCCAGTGTCTTTGCCTTTCTGGACTGGCAAGCCACACACTGTCATTTCTCTTCCTCCTATTGAGTTGCTGGGTCTTGCCTGCTCGGTGCAGGGGAGGTGATACTTATCCTCCACCTCTTAACGAGAGGAACTTTACAGAGTCTTTGGACATATTTTCAAACCATTCCATGATGTCAAATGGTAATAAGCAGGAAGCAAGAAGGGGCAGTAGATATCCTAGTTGTAGAGTGGGGAGAATTTAAAGTAGTGAGGGAGGTGGAAAGAGAAGGAACCATTCGGACACACTGTTAGCTAGTGTCGGCAATGTGTGCTCATCATATAGATAGCATGACCGAGTGAAGAGTCAAGGTGACCTATGGGTTTAGCCCTGAGCTGCCAGAAGGCCAGAGTCTATTTCCTGAGATGAGGAAAGCAGCAGGATCAAGGGAGGCTCAGAGTTGAGCTGTGACCATGTTCAAGTTGACAGACCTGTCCTATCTCCAAGGAATGGGATCAGACATTCATATCCAGGAGAGTAGTCTAAAGCTAGAGCTGTAGTGTGGAGGCTGTGAGCTTAAGGTAGGGTTTGAAGGCACAAGGCAAGCTGAGGCCACATATGAAAGCCTACTGATAGTCAGGTGCACAGATGAGCCACAGAGTATGTCAGAATACAGGTTGGAAGGAATTGGGACCTAGTGTGAAATGAGAGTGAGCCGTTGGGTAGGAGCAAACCAGGAGACATGGTGCCTGGGGGCCTAGTGAGCAAGATAGTTTAGGATGGATGGGGAGCAACCAAGCCCAAGGCTGTCAAGGAAAGCAGAGTTATGGTGGACAGGATTGGTAACTTAGAGTTTAGGACTTCCCTGGAGCAGTTCTGCCAGCAGGGAGGAGAGGTACTGCAAGCCTCCATGTAGCATGCTGCAGGCTGGGAGCAAAGGACAGACAGCTGGGGCAGCTCCCTACAGAAGTAGTCTAAGGGTGCCACACCTTCCTGGTAAGGGCAGGGTCTTGAGTTTAGTCTCCAGTACAAAAAAGTACAGTCTAATGGGGACAGACAAGAAGGGTGATGGGCCTTTGGGGTAAAAGTGTTGTGGTTTCTTTTGTTTGCTGTCTAAAGGTAGAAGGGTGGGAAAAAATGTTTTCATGCTGAAGGGATGAACCACACAGCTTGTTCCTGTTTCTATTTTGTTTCTCTTCCTCTGCTTTTCTCAGTACTTGTTAATGTCAGCATCAGCAAAGGAAGGATCTGCAAACTCAGATTCACTGTCACCTGATAAAACTTGTAAAATGTAATGGTGGCCCAATACATTTAAAACATTTTTTTCTTTACTTTTTAGCATGGCTAATCAGGGACACGGCAGCAGTGTGTTCCCCACCTACTTTTCCTCTCCACCCACCCTACTGGGATTAGACCCAGTGAGGGCTGAGTTATATCCCCAGCCCTTTTTATTTTATTCTAGACTGGGTTGCACCAGTGTGGCCAGGATGAGCTCAAACCTGGTATCCTCCTGCCTCAGCCTCCTCTACTCAGGATTGTCCTCCTCTACTGGAATTGTAGGTGTGTGCCACTGTGCCTTCACTCTTCATTTCTTACATATCACATGTCAACAGCTTATAAATATGACCCTTCTTTGCAAACTCTTCTGGGCCACTATTTATAACTTAAAATTTCTGGTATATTTTTTTCATGTTCCTGTAACTAGTCTTGTTGATTTCAGTCTGCTGAGATTCAGCGTTCTTGTTGACAGGTGCAGACTCTCAATGAACAAGATTGGGAACGTGCCCAGCAAGCCAGTGTTTTGGCAAATGTCGCACAGGCATTCGAGAGTGATGTTAATGTTTCTGATGGTGAAGATGACAGGAACACTTTGCTCAGCTCAGTTGATCTGTTGTCACCCAGTGGACAGGCCGACGCACAGACACTGGCCATGATGCTTCAGGAGCAGCTAGATGCCATCAACAAAGAGATAAGGTGTGTGAAGGAGTCTGGTACTCGCTGAAAAGTCTCAAACATAGAATTAGCAACTCCTGAATGTTCTAATTAATAGAACTCAATTAAATTATGTTCTACAGTTTTGTGAGGTGGGTATGAAAAAGATAGAACCCAAGTCACATGCTCTACAAGTGCTCTATCACTGAGTTTTGTTCTTTTAATATTTGAGTCAGATTCTTACTGAGTCATCCAAGCACATCTTGAATTTTAACAGTCTTCCGGCCACAGCCTCCCAAGGAACTGGGGTTATAAGTGTGTGTTACCATATATAATTTTAAGAATTGTAACTTCTTATTGGGCATTGTGGTCCATATCTGTTATCCCAGCACTTAAGAGGATTGATGCAAGTTTGAGGCCAACCTGAGCTACAGAATGAGTTCAAGACCAGCCTGAACTACATATTGAGACCTTGTCCCAAAGAAAATATTTTTTAACATCTAGGCTTGTCTTGCTTATAACTTCACATAACCAGAGCAATCTCCCTGCAGTTGTGGTGCTGGTGTTTTGTGTAGGATACCTTGGGAGCTGAAAAATGGAAAGTCTTTCCCCCAGAAACTTACAACATAGTTGGAGAGTACCCCAGGGTCTCAGTGCCAGCCTAGCTTCCCATGCAGCCAGAGAACTCTTCCTGCAGGGAAAGATATGGAGAGCACTCACCTCCCTGACTCAGTGCACAGGGGATGGTGTGTGACTTGGGGAGGTAGCGGCTGAAATACACAGTGGACATACAGCAGCGACTTCCTTTTGCTGGCCAGTACCAGAGAGCAGGGTGTCTTGGCAGGAAAGAAGTCAGCATAGCCATGGCAAGCAGAAGATAGGAAATGAAGGAGCGTTGTTTATCAGCACCCAACCAGCCTGAATGTCCCCTTGACTACACCCCAGGGTCCTCTTCTTGTGTCCCTGTTGTACTGCCTGGTAGGCCATTGGTGTGTACTTCACAGAGCTTCGTTTCCAGGAGCCTATTGAATGGCAACCTGGCACGGAAATAGAGGTTTTCATTTGTAGGTCCCCACTCCTTTTGTTGTATGAAATTGTTGCAGTCTGTGAAAGTATATTCTCTGTGGGATGATAGATACTCAAAGGGTGGGTATCTGAATTTTTAAAGCTTTTTATTTTCTTGAGCAAATCATTTAGGGGTTACAATAGGAAATTCACCAAACAGTGGGCCAGTTTTGGAATCAGATCCAAGACTTTGCCCATGTAGTGATGAAGAGGGCTCAGGCAAGCACTACTCATAGTGCCTCGCTCTGGGCATGCAGCTGTATGGTCAGAGGTGCCCTGAGGTATGCAACGTTGGCTCAGAGCTGATGTAGTCACTGTCAGTCCTGGATCCACATGAAAAGCAGCTACATTCGTGGGCTATGGTGGGGCCAGAGGTGGGGATTAGAGAGCGTTCTTTCACTTGACACAGTTAAAAATACCAGTTATTGCCTATAGAGAGCCTTAGGCAAATACAAGAATAAACAGCTGGGTGTGAGGTGCATACCTGCAATCCCAACACTTTAGGAGACTGAGACAGGAGGAGAATGGCAAGTTCAAGCCCCTCTTAGGCAAGTTAATAACACTGAGACTCTGTTTCTAATAAACAAAGGTCTGAGGATGTAGCTCAGTATGAGAGTCATATGTTCAATACCCAGGATCATAGAGGTGAAGAAAAGAAGCACTGTAGGTTTCAAAACAGAAAATGTGTGGGCCGGAGGGTTAGCTCAGTGGTTCCGGCGCCTGCCTCGCAAGCGCAAGGTCCTGAGTTTGATCCCCGGTAACCACATATAATGCTGGGCGTGGTGGCTCACGCCTGTAATCCCAGCACTCGGGAGGCCGGGACAGGAGGATTGCTGAGTTCGCGGCGGCTTGCCTGGGCACCATAGTGAGCTCAGGGCCAGCCTGAACTACAAAGTGAGACCCTGTCTCAAAAGCAAAAAAAAAACAGAAAATGTGCTGCCGAAGTATTTGACTTTATAAACTGAGTATACAGCTGCCATTTTGTTGTTCTTGTTGTCATTGTTTTTTAAGATAGGGTCTTGCTATGTAGTTCAGACTGGCCTTGAGCTCACTATGTACCCCACACTGGCCTCAAACTCTGCAATCCTTCTGTCTCAGCCTCTCAAGTGCTACTATTACAGACATGCACCGCCACACCCAGCCTGCTAGTGCCATTTTTAAAAGTGGTAACTCTGAATGATTGTTCTTCTCTATCTTGGTGGGATCCCAAAAGAGTTATATACCTTTATTTTTATTACAGTGTATTGCTAGAAATATACATATAATAAATTGACCTGGTATAAAAGTTGAGAGCTATCCACTGACTTAGAGATTTCCTTTTATTAATAATCAAAAGTACTTTTCTCAGAATATATAAGTAGAACTTTGATTCTACTAATAATTACCCTAATATTAAAGAAATTGTGGGGTCATAGTCAGATACCACAACTACTAGTTTTCCATAATGGAAAGAAGTTATCCAAAATGCCTTCAGGTAGAAGAGCATTTAATCTTGAATCCTAAATTCCATCCAGTGTGGTTTACAGGAATCCAGAAACCTGTACAACGTAGGTAAAAAATTCTGTCAGGCAAAATTTGTGTTCAAATTTACTTTGAAAAAATAAATCAGCACATTTTAATTTAGCCTAATGAATTGCTTGGGAACTTATAATTTTTTTTTGATCAGAGTTTGTGATTTCCAGTGATTAAATCTATAGAGAAATGTACAGGTTTGCTCTAAATAAAGAAGAGTTGGGAAGTTTAAATGAAGTTTTGCTTACTAAGGAAGTATTAGCTGTAACCATAGGCAAAGTTGCTAGCCAACCCCTTCCAAGTGTGTAATGTTATTAATAAAATCAAATGAGAGATATCAAAGCCAATAAAACCCAGGTTTACTTTTCATTGTTCTAAAATTCATTATTTTAAATCCAGGTACAAAATAGAAGCATTCATTGTTTGAGCAAGTTATTAGAGTTCATTCACCATAATATAGAACATGAATAGATTTTATTAGTCCAGACACATGAATCTGTCTGCTGATAAAGGGAAGATGACCACTTTTGTTTTTATTTTAGGCTGATACAAGAAGAAAAGGAAAACACAGAGCAGCGGGCAGAGGAGATTGAGAGTAGAGTTGGCAGTGGAAGTTTAGACAATCTTGGTCGTTTTAGATCAATGAGTTCTATTCCCCCCTATCCTGCTTCCTCGCTTGCTGGCTCCTCTCCTCCAGGCAGCGGTCGATCCACCCCCAGAAGGGTCCCTCACAGCCCTGCCCGGGAGGTGGACCGGCTGGGCGTCATGACACTGGTAAGTGTAGCCTTTCCCCTGCCACTGCCCTAGCACCAAAATGTTACACACCGAATCCCCATCTGTTTACCCAGAAGAAAATCATCCATATTTTTTCTTCTTAGAGGTACAATATTTTGAAAGCTAGTTAATATTTAATCATGCAACTGCACCAGATTAATTTTAACATTTGGAGGCACAGAAGCCAGAAGGGGAAATGCATCCCATTTCCTAGGAATAGACAGTTCATACAGATAAAGATGGAGAACCATAGCATGTTAAAAAAAAAATGTACAAACATAAATTGAAGTTCTGTGTGTGTGAGAACATTCACAGCTGAGCCTCTTCTTAGTTATCTGAGAGGCTGATGGGTTTCTCACACTCATCAGTTGTACATTACTTCTGACCTGGAAATGGTGTGACCTGCTCTTGCACGACAGTGTGTAGATGAGACATTTTTGGTATGGTCTAGGCTTTAAGAGATCACAGTTCATGTGAAATTATATCTACAACATTATGTTTTCACCTGTACTTGTATCATTTTTTTCTGTTGCTAATTATTTTTATTTAGTTGCATTGTTGTCTAGCATATAATTAAATGAACCAAGTCATTTCAGTGGCATAGTAAGTGTCTCTCTTGAGGCATTTGAATATACTGTTTTCATAATATATATTAACTAGGTGATATTTTAAACATTTTTCTTTTTTCACAGTATTGGGGATTAAACCTGGGGCCTCTCACGTAATAGGCAAATGCTCTACCACTCAGCTATAATCCCTACCCTTTTTCCTTTTGTAAAAATTTTATTTTTCAGGGCCAGAGATTTAGCTCAGTTGTTCAGTGCCTGCCTCACAAGCGCAAGGTGCTGAGTTCAATCCCTGGTAACCACATACAACAATGCTGGGCATGGTGAGTCACTCCCAGCAACAATCAATACCACACACTTTTTTTTTTTTGCAGTACCAGGGATCAAATTCGGGCCCTGTGCGTCCAAGGTTGGCTTGGTACCACTTGAGCTAAATCCCCAGCCCTGTTTTTTGGTTTTTTTTTGAATCAGAGGTCTTGCTGTATAGATCAGGCTGGCCTTGCACTCCAAGCTGGGTCCAGACTTAGGCAATTTTCCTGCCTCAGCCTCCTAAATGCTAGGATTACAGGCATGTGCCACTATGCTTGGCTTTAACATTTATTTTGAAACATGGTCTTGCCAAGTTGCCCAGACTGATTTCTCATATTTTAATTTCTTTGACAGCCTCATTTTTGGTTTCATCCTTATTTCTTTCCAGACATTTGTAAAAAGAAGTGCAATAGCACATGCTTGTGAGGCTGAAGTAGGAGGTTTGCCAGTTTGTGGTCAGCCTGAACAATTTTAGAGAGATCCTAACTCAAATAGGGTTGGGTATCCCAAGCATGCTTGATCTTACCTATAATCCTAGCTGCTTGGGAGACTGAGGCAGAAGGATCATGAGTTTGAGGCCAGGCTGGACAGCTTATCAAGACCTTGTGTCAAAATTTTAAAAAAAGGGTAGGAACACAACTCATTGTTAGAAGCCCTGGTGTCTATCCCTCGTGCCAGAAAAAAACAACAGAGGAAAACTGGGAATATTTTTTCCTGGTTCTGTAATTCAGTATGCTGGCTCACAGTCTCTGTGATTCCATCATTGGTTTTGATTTCCTGTACCACCTTTGTGTTTGTTTCATTGTAGCCATCTCCAGATTCATTTCTAATCCAGACCCCAGATCCCCATGAATCTGTAGTTTGTCCATCCATTTCCCTTCCCAGTCCCTCCCCATGCTTTGATGGCTCTTCACAGCCTACACAGGTAACCAGGCAACTGTGTGTGAGTCTGTGCTGGATTGTGACTGATTAGTGGGTTGTTGTGCTTTTGTTGTTCAAAATTTTTCTCAGTAGTAGTAAATCATAATGAGTATGTCATAAATGTGCATACAGACAGAATGTAAGTGTTGGAATGTTTTTACTTAGAATTGTGGTAGGATCTATATAATTCATCAATGGAATATTTCCGGTATTAAGAATCTGAGTCTCATGTAGTGGCACATGCCTATAATCCCAGCTACTGGAGAAGCTATGACAAAAGAATTGCAAGTCTGAGGCCAGGATGAGCAAGATCTTATGACAAAATAAAATACAAAAATGGCTATGACTGGGCTGGAGGGTTAGCTCAGTGGTTCCGGCACCTGCCTCACAAGCTCAAGGTCCTGAGTTCGATCCCTGGTAACCACATACAGTGCTGGGCGTGGAGACTCATGCTCACCAACAATCAATACCATATACCACAGTGCTGGGTGTGGTGGCTCACGCCTGTAATCCCAGCACTCGGGAGGCAGAGACAGGAGGATTGCTGAGTTTGAAGCTTGCCTAGGCTACATAGTGAGCTCAGAGCCAGCCTGAACTACAAAGTGAAACCCTGTCTCAAAAAAAAAAAATGGCTATGACTGTAGTTTGTTGAGTGCCCCGGCTGGGTTCAAGCCTACATTATGTGGTTACCAGGATCAAACTCAGGACCTTTGCTTGCGAGGCAGGCACCAGAACCACTGAGCTAAATCTCCAGCCCTAGGTTTGTTCAGTTTTATAATTGGTATTGTGATAACTTCCTCATCACTTGAATATTGTGTAGTGATTTTTGGCTTAGAGTAATGATTATTAGGGCCCTTTGTTATATAGAATGCCATGCTTTAAATTGCAGGTGTTCAAATGGGATTTTCTCTCTGAGTAATAGCATATGGTGTTTTTGAGTAAGTCTGGAACAACCTAGATTTAAATCTGTGGTGAAAAATTGTTTGACTTCCAGTTATATTTTCTCTAAAACCTCTCATTTATTTCTGACTTGTCATTCACATTGTAATATATTTGCCTGTACTGATCCTTGAATTTTTAACTTCAAAATGTGCAGTAAATCTGGTTTCTCTCCATTTCTTTGCATGCATCTGTCAGCCTAGCGACTTAAGGAAACATCGTAGAAAGGTAAATTGTTTAGTAACTGAGCATACCTTTGTATCTCCATAATGCATGGAAGTGTATTATATGTCACACAAGTGTGACACTGTCATTACATTATAACGAATACCTAACAGTTTATTGAAAGTGTTTAAACTTACCTGCCATATCACAAGTGGTTATGCTCTTGGCAGTCAGCTGTCTGCGGAATATAGGGACAAATGTAAGAGTTTGCTAATTTCACTGCTTTTGCACCTAGCTATTGCATGCTTGTATATAATAGACATAGAATTCAGGATTGGAAAATAAGGAGTGATTGAAGCAGAGCCATAGGTTTTAGATTTAGGGAAGCCTGATACTGATGGTTAGCCCTTTAAAAGCACTTGCTCTTACCAGGTGCCAGTCTCAGTGCTTGGTCAGTCTGTTGGCTTATTTAGTCCACAAGCACATCCCTGTGAGAAACAGGTTGCTATTCTTACCCTCATTTTTAAGATAGGCACAGTACCACTTGAACTAAATCCCTGGCAACCCTCATTTTCTGGTGTGGAAACAGAAGCTTAGATGTGCATCGCAGGTATGAGTTAAGGCTAATTTAATTTCAAAGTATTTCCCTTGGGATCTTCATTTTGTTTAGGTTCTCTGTCCTCTTGGCAAACTGTTAGCTTTATGTTGATCCAGAATCTCTCTCTAATGCCTATTGCACTCTGACCATACACTGCACCCCACTTCATACCTCCTTCCTCGCCTGGTGTGCGATAGTGCTGCCACAGGTCTATATTGGTGGTGGTCCTCAGCAGCTGTATGTTAGCTGCTCTATTAGGCTGAGCAGTGTGGTGATTTAGTGAAGATACCAGGTGCCAGTCTTCATTCTATTACTGATTAGTGTGTGACCTGGGGTCTGTTCCTTGTCCTGAGAGGATGCCATGGCTTGCCCTCACTTAAGTGAGGTAGTGATAGAATAGTGGAGTTAAGTGGGCCGGAGGGTTAGCTCAGTGGTTCCGGCGCCTGCCTCGCAAGCGCAAGGACCTGAGTTCGATCCCCAGTTACCACATATAATGCTGGGCGTGGTGGCTCACGCCTGTAATCCCAGCACTCGGGAGGCAGAGACAGGAGGATTGCTGAGTTCGTGGCGGCTTGCCTGGGCACCATAGTGAGCTCAGGGCCAGCCTGA